>CANXYI011295545.1:0-13068 GCA_948208565.1 Hura crepitans | reverse complement strand
ATATTAATTAATCTTAAGAGATCTTTGGTTATAGCAAACAACACAAATAAATAAAGAATATAATGAAAGGAGCCTCAAATTTTACCTTGAAGTTAGCACCAAGAAATAAGACAATGGTTGGGTTTTAGAAAGAATGTCTATTTTAGTGAGGGCTTAGGACTAAAAGAGCAAATCCTGAGTTGGAGTCTATGCCTAAACCCTCAAAAATTGGGTGATGATTATCTGAATAGATTGTGTGTCTCAATTTTCTATTGAAATAGGTTAAAGGGATGGGTATTTATAGGGATGGTGGATAGCTTTCCCATCTAGAAGAAGCAAAGTCCTACTAGGATTAGGAATTAGAGTCCAAATAGGAAATTCACACTTTTAGAAGTTTTTCATAAACAGGTCCATGTAGACCAAGGCTTTGGGTTGACTCAAGTGATTCATGGGCCTTAGGGTAGGTTTTATATTAGTCTGTGCCAACCTTGTGGCATCAAGTCCATACAGACTTGCCCCATGATAATCCGTACGGACCATAGTTTTAGGTTTCTTGCCTTGTTGCTTAAGTCTATCTCTAGTTATCATCATAGGCCCAAAAAATTGTTGTTCATACCATAAGGGCTTCACCACCGCAACCCCATTGGAATCAGTGTTAGGCTTCGACCTATCAACCCAAGCCCTCAACTACTGACACAATTTCCTATTTTTTCTACAATTCAGGTCATACCATGAGCTTTTTTGGACTGGTCAAAATCCAAATCCATGAAAAAGTTCTTAATCTAAAATCAAGGTGTCTACAATTGCCCCCACTTTAGTATATGCTATGAAATGTTAATGCAATAGTACGTATCAAATTACCTTAGTTATAGATACTGTGATACCCCCTACTAGATTCCTAAAGAAACCCGATAAGCGATGCACTTCCCAATAGGTCACCTATCCAAGGATTTCTCTAGAGGTAAACTCTTTAACACTTAGGAACTATTTTAGAACTCTATCAGATATTGCTTAGATGTCCAGTCTAATCTTTATTCATGTTTATACATGGTCTAACGGACTTAAAAAAAAGCATTTATAGACACTTTTTAGGTCACAAAAAATTGGGCAGCATAACAGCTACTCAGGTGACATTCCAAAATTTTTCACCCACTAAAAGGACTTTTATAGGCAAACAATCTATAAACCTCTATTTGGAACCTTCTGGTCCCTCAATCAACATCAGCACACATTACACACACATCATAATCATGCACATAGGGCCTTAGGCCCACAGTTATCAAAATCCCATGCAATCCAAACAAACACAACACCAATTATATACATGCCATTTATGTTTTATATGCAGACATAACATCTAAGCATGCTAACCTAAACCTACAGGATTTACACGAGTGCCACTACTAAAAAGAAAAACAATTCTCTTTACCCTTCAACACTTATATTGCTACACTGTATAATCACTAAGGCTAGCCAGCTTGTCCATGTTACCTTCATGCCACAACACGGGTACGATGAGTCTAAAACTCAGTAATGAATTTAAAACATTTAAAACATGCATTAACACATACATGCAAGCATAAAATAATAGTCTAGGTGTAGTGTGTGAGCAACATGCCAAATGATTAATGCCATTCAGATGATATGTCATATTTTCTTTAAATTTACCAAAATGCCACTGTGGTTTATTTATTAAATTTATCATCAAAAATTTTCATCAATTACTTTAAACATTCATTTTACTCTATTTTAAGTCCATCTCATAGGCTTGACTAGGTATATGACACTTATAGATACTAGACTAAGAGGGAACTGAAAAATGTGTAGTGGCCCACATTTTGGACCCTGACCGCTGCACCAGCCTAATATAGCCATAGGGACCAGTTCATAGGAACCTCTCAAAAGGAAATACTAGTAACTGTGTATAGGGATTAGTCCATAGACCTCCCATTGGCAACTAAACATATCAAATAATTCCTTCAAGTCAACCCAATAGACTAGTGTTGTTGCCCTACTAGGGAACTTTGTCGTTACACTAGCATGTCCGAAATATAGTTAATAATGATATCAATTAAAAGTGTCTACCCTACAGACTAGTGTAGTGGCTTAATTATGAACCTCGACTACAACACTGGCCTAGTTTGATAAATAGCCAGTCTAGCAATTACTAATCCCTAAGTTGACCAGTCAACCCATCTAATGGGTGTCTAACCAATGGGCCATCTGACTTCATTTTAAGTTTATTTCTTTATTGATCATATTTTTATAAAATTTCAAGTTGAAATATAGATAGTTAAAATTTTTATTAGAAAGTCAATTTTTGACTTGGACAGTTACAAGTCATTTTTAGCCCCATCGACCAATTATGGGTAAATTTTTCTATCACATTTTAACTCATTTCTAAAGGCATAATTAAATATATTTTAAATGCAGTCTAGCCCATTATTTTGGCTCAATTATTCACATGCTAGGCAGTAATTTTAATTATAATCCCTAAAATCATTTTTAACAAGACAGGTATAGGTCAGTTTTCTACTTTGCAATGGCCATTTTAGGTCCTTTTTCAATGCCAATTGCACTCACAGTCATGTATTTCTATAAGCCTAAAGCTAAGATCAAAGAAGTATGTCAAATTGCCATACATATGGCTTCCATGACAAGTTACATAAATATCACAAGATAAGCCATTTTAGGATACTATTTCATGCCTAAAACTAGTCCATTTACCAGTCCACTTTTCATACCATCTCAAGCCATTTTTAAATTTAATTTTTCCACCTTTTTCTATCCTTTAAAAGTGTCCCATATGATATCCATTTCATGCAACAATAAGCATGCACATTCACCTAGATCATGCCATATATACCATGCCATGTTCATGACACAAATGTCATGCCATTACACACACATATGCTAGTTAGGCCATACCTTATTTCATGCCATTTAACCTTGCAAAGCTCTCGCCCAATAGCCATAATTTACCTTATACATGCTTTAAATCACATTCAAGTAGACATATACACATTTAAACATCACACAAGAATTCCCACACACATATTATGCTTTTCCCATGTAAATTAAGCCAACACACATTATGATCATGCCTCGACCATATTACACACAAGCTTTATTCATCAATTGCTTTACCTACACCTCGCATACCATCAATGGCAAGCCATATACCATACCATATGCCAAGTACACATGCCATTCACTTATCATACCCACTAAGGAACCTCTTGTCCAAAAGAAAGCACATACCAAAACTCATAATATTCACCACCTATACCTATAGTTCAAGCATTATTCATGTTAAATATCTTAGAAATCATGCCAAACCACCTCAATAAGCTATACACACACAACCAACCTTGCCAAAACCTCTTGACCAAAAGGACATCTTGCCATTCCATACATTCCTTTCTTTAAATCAATATTCTAATCATGCCTTACATATAACATTAGCCTAAATATGTAATTAAATCACTAATTCACACATTAGCCATAATTCATACCATTTCCATACAAAAAAATCTTAACTTATCATATATGAATTCCATCATTCATGCTTCAAATGCCTTAAATTCACGTACCTCACTATTAAAGAAGTTGAATGCTTCACTTTAAGCTTGAAAGAGACTACAAAACACCTCACTTCTTCTTTTCCTTTATTCATGCCAATATCCTTTCAAAAATCCACCAAAAACCACACACACCTCCAAATTAAATTGCAATCATATAGGTGTTCTTAGAATCATCAAATCTCCTAGGAAATAAATTAAAAAGGGCTAAAATACTTACATATGAAAATTTGCCCTTTTTGTCCTCTTTGATGTACACCTTGAGCTATCTTGAATTTTTTTGCAATTTAGGGACTTTTATTGCTTCCAACACCTTCACAAATCAATTCTTAACACAATTATGGGATTTTTTTGTGGTAATAAATGTAGGAGAAACTTGCCTAATGGAATGAAAATGGACGCTTGAAGCTAGAAATGGAATAAGGATAGCTAAGGGAGAAAAAAGGAGAAGAAGTAAGGTGGTGGGTGGATATGGCCAATTGGCCACTTAGGTGGCAAATAAGGTCATATATAATGACTAAGGAGGCATGATTAGGGCCTACATGGTACCCGAACAACCTAAAAAAGCTCAATTTCAATACAAACCTTAAAGAATTTTTAAAAATGACTCGAACCTCCAAAAATTGTCATGTTTATTTTCAAAATCCTTGATTAGTCCCATTTAAAGGCTCAAAAAAATTTCATAGCTAAATTCCACTAATAGGACGGTTAAACAACTACCTCGATTTATATGTAAAACTCCAAAATTAAGGAAATTTGCAAACAACCACAAAATACAAAAATTCTTTCACCATTAGACTTAGGAGAATTTTTAACCTTTACGGTATGGCATTTTTAGGTCTGTCTAAGAGTATCCTTAGTCATTCTTGGCTCAACTCTGAGCTTACAGCCCACTAGATTACAACTAAAAATAATTTATTATTTTTGTTAAATCTTTAAATTAAGTTAATTTTATCATTTTATGGCCCTTTGAAGTTTCATGACTAATACCCCTACCTCGAGCCTCGTGAAGGTGACCTAGCACTCTAAGAACACTTTTTCGGCCTCAGTGGTACTTTTCACAGAGCTTTGACTTATGGGTATTACAATTCTTCCCCTCTTAAGAAGTTTTGTAACATTGCCTATATATTTTGTTAGTAAAAAGGCAAAAGATGTTACTTCCTAGAAGTCACCCATCATTAGATTTCCCTAGGTAGCTTTCGTTTAACTCTTTCCAAGGTTTCTCCTATTTAGTGTGAAAATTTTATTTAATTAGATCAGTGAGCTATGGTATACCTCCCATGCATATGCCATTTATATACCTAATCTCATTGTCAAATGTTAGTCCATGCTATTGCTTGTAGCGCTAAACTCTTTTCATCTAGCTATAGGCTAACACATTTATTGTCTAAGCATGATATTACCCAACAACCCATAGTAACATGCATAAGTGCCTCTATCCACTAATGCATAACAATTTAAAAAGAACACCATCTTACATGGATAGTCTTCAACTACACTATTGGTCACCTTACAACACCAGTTAAATCTGTTACCTGTACATCGAACAATCGATACATTGAGTATACACTCAGTGGTGAATTCAACCAAACATGCATTGTAACATAAACTCAATTCCATATCCAATCAAGTTTCTAATAATAGACTAATTATTACCCAAGTCCTTACTTGAAAATTTCCTATATAATCTTAAGTACCGGTTAAGGCAATATCTTAAGAATACTCACTACTTTACTCATACTACAACGTATTGACTAGTAGCCTATGTTTCAGATATTGTTTTGGTACTTATTCATCCCTTTTTATTAATATACTTTTGTGTAAATATCTTTTCAAAGCTCATGCTACTTTGACTATATAGTTTATCAGCTTATTTTCATCATGATTTAATCAGCTTAATCTATTAATCCTTTATCATCCTAATATAGGTTGTATTATATGTCGGACTTTAATTAGGTACTCTATTCAAGGTTTGTTTACGATGATCTCACTCTTCTATAACTTAACCCCATTTTATATGCTTTTATTATCCACTCTTTTTCCCATGAGTCCTTTATTTCCTGTAAGATCTATACCTAAAATAAAATGTGCTCATTGAGTTTCTTCTTATATAGATTAGCTCTTATTCCTATTGATTTTACTCACAGGTTGTCTCAATTATTATAGCTAAGATGCCAATCTTTTTATTACTATTATTAAATTCATGTGAGTTTCTCAATTATTCCATCCAACCTTTGAGATTTAGGAAGAACTCCCAACCACTAGATATTGGGAATCATGTTATGTAATGGCCCCTATTTTAGGCCTCGGTTGCTGCACCTACCTGGTTTGAGAACTGGACAGATATCAACTAGTACAGTGGCCTACATTTTGGACCTCAGTGCCTATACACACCCTTCATCCGATAGCAGGGATTAGTTCCTTAAAACCTCCTAATATCAAAAAGATAGATAGTAGGGATCAGTCTGTGGACCTCCCAATATCTATAAAGGGGATAACATGGATTAGCCTCATGGGATCTCCCAATATCCCAATACATATCATTATAAGCAACATATCTAGTGGATAGTAAAGATCAGCCCTATGGGATCTCCCAATATCCACAAGTGGGTAGCAAAGTTCAATCCATAGACCTCCTAATGCCCGGAGCATGTAAGCTCAAATAAATACTCATCGGTTGCACTTGCCATACATAGGCTAAAACATATTCAAACTTAGTCTCTAGCAGCTACAAATCCCTAGTTAACTAGTCAACATATCTAGTTTATGCTCAATCAGTAGCCAATATTCCATACTATTTATCTTTACAACCATTACTCATTACTTTCACTATTTGAGATATTCATAACAGAAACATTGTTCTCATTTTCCTATCCGCCAATATATGCTTTAACCTATTCATTCAATGTCATGCTAGTCTCTCATACTGCCAACTCATGTTTCACTTCCTTTATTACCATTGTTCAATTCTCCTTTATTTTCATTTCTATATTTTATTTGAGAATAATTTTATTTTCTTTTATTCTATACTATCTATTTCTTTTACTATAAGATAATAACTCATTTTTTCAGGTCAGATATTTTACAATGTACTCTTAGAATCTTGTTAGTACCTTGTTATTTATAATACTCGAGCTCACTCTCAGTATATTATCATGATACTCTGTGTAACCATTATATCATAAGAATATGATTAATACCTTATCAAATATATCTTCACTTTTATGCTGGAATTCCACTAAATTATCATTTGTTTATTTTATTCAAGTTTGTCTAGTCATAACTCATGTGATACCAATATTTGGATCCTGTCGTATAATTTTTTTCTTCAACATTTTTGAAAGTGCAACTCTATTTCTAGCTTTATTTCTAAATTTAATCCACTTATTATTTTTCTCCTTTACCAGTCTTCTATTTAAATTATTTCTAGGTTGATAGGACACAGTTATCAACCCATTTTATCTGATCATTTTTATGAGATAGTTACGAGTCACTTTTATATTCCTAGACAGTTATAGGTCTTTTTATGTAACTAATACTATTCATTTGGTAATTTATTCCACTATTCATTTGGTCTCTTTTTTTTCATTCCTTCTTTACCTCATACCACTATACCTTAAGGTATTCCACCATCAAACTTTAGTTCAATATTATCATACTTAATTCTCATCTCTAACATAATTTCTTAAATAACACATATCAATTAAATTCTTAAATATACACTTAACATTATATGTTATACTTATTTTATACCATATCTTTACATTTCAATCTCATGTTCCATTATCATTACATCATGCCTTATCACATTTTAACAAATAACCATATACATATCCCCACATTCCATTTCACTTCCATATCCTACCTCACATTACCATCCTAATCTCCTATGTATTCATGCCATGCACCCATACACATGCCATGACATATATTTAGACACACATATATCACATACTTACACGTGTTTTTCACATCTAAACCACATCCACATCATCTTATATCCTCTAATTACACACCCTAGTGCACATTACACATTTAAATCACCATACACACATACACAACTACAACTCCCATACACACACATATAACCCAATTCTACATTTCTCGAAAATACAAAGCATTTTTTGGTTAAATTCACTTATAGTGGGCTCTCAATCATGTCAAAGCCATTCCAGAACCATCAATTCTATTTTCCTCCATTATTTCCCAAAATGGCATAATATGGGTTTGCCTTTGAAATTCTTACAAAATTCCATGAAACTGCAAATTAAAATCTCTCTTCATATATAACATCTACACTTCAAATGCTCTCTAAGAAAAACAATAAACCTTAAAAGAAATCACTTACCCACCATAGGTTACTATTCACTCCATCCTTATAACATCAATTTTGGACCACCTTTCTGATTTTTGTCACTTAGAGAATGCTTAGGGGATCATGGAGGCTAAAATCTAAATAATTTTCATAAATTCTTATGGTGTATGGAGAGAGAAAATAGAGCAAAATGGGGGGAAAAGATGTGGAAGTGGCGTCGGCTTTTCCCTGTCCAAGGGAGGAGGTGGTTTTCTTTTCATTCCTTACACATGCACATATGTACACTTAGAGGTATTAGAAAGATGTATGGCCCTGTTTGTTAATTAGACAGCCTAAATTAATCCTATTTTATTTTAAACTTTGAAAATTCCAAATAATTTCTCTGGACCTCCAAAAGACATGATTTTAGTTTGAAAAATTCTTGATTATATCTATTAGGGGTCCCATAAAATTTCAAGTCAAAACTCCTTCGGGATCTAGGGTTACTATTCACCCATAAAATTTAAAAATTCCAAATAAATATCAAATGACCTCAAAATATTAAAATTCCTTCTCCAATGGACTCATTGGAATTTTTTAGCTTTAACTTATCATATTTTCAAGTCCATCTGGACACTTCTCGGAGCTATCTCGGCACAACCTTAACTAAAGTCACTATTCCTTAATTCTCAGCTTGAAATGATTTATTGATTCTGCTAAAATTTTAATTCAATCATTTTCATCATTTTTTTTCGATCAAAGTTCGGTTGACTAGTACCCCTTTTTGCTACTATGCAATCCTTCAGTGTCCAGAATGACACTGTACTAAGCTCAGGTGTACTATTCACAAAATCATGATATTTCGGGCATTACAAACTTCATCCAAAAAAATTACCTTAAGTAAATAGGTGTGGGTACTGGGCCATTATCTACTCTTCAGGCTCTTAAGTAGCTTCTTCTACATTGTAATGCCTCTAGAGAATTTTGACCAAAGGAATGGCTTTATTCCTCAACTGTTTCACTTCTCTAGCTAGTATCTATATTGGTTCTTCTTCATAGCTCAAGTCTAGCTGTATTTCCACATTTATTATTGGGACTATGTGGGAGGGATCTGATCTATATCACCCCAGCATTGAGATATGAAGCACATCATGAATCTGTGGCAATTTAGATGGCAAAGCTAGCTTGTATGCTAGTGGTCCCACTCTCTCTATGATCTTATATGGTCCAATGATTCTGGGGCTCAACTTTCCCTTTTCCACGGGGACACCTTTAAGAGCACTTTCGCACCAATAGCATACTCAATATCCCTCTATTTTATATTAGCATAGGATTTTTGCTTATTAGCTATAGCTTTCAGTCTCTCTTTGATCACCTTAACATTTTCCTCTGCATCTCTAGTCAAATTGACTTTTAATATCTTATTTTCCCAATCTCACTCTAGCACAAAGGAGTTCTACACTTCCTGCCATAAAATGCTTCATATAGGGCCATGCCCAAACTAGTCTGATAGTTGTTGTTGTAGGCAAACTCAACTAGAGACAAGTATTGATCTCAACTACCTTTAACTTTAATGGCATAGTTACGTAACATATCCTTAAGCACTTGTATCACCCTTTCTAATTGCCCATCTATCTGAGGGTGAAAGGTTATACTGTAGGTCGATCTAGTGCCTAAAGCTTTATGCAACTTCTTCTAAAATCTGAAAGTGAATTGAGGATCTCTATCAGAAATTATTATCACAGGTACATCATGAAGTCTAACAATCTCATCAATGTATAGTTTAGCCAACTTTTCTAGTGAGTAGTCCATTCTGACAGGGATGAAGTGGGCTATCTTGGACAATCTATCAATAATCACCCCCATTGCATCACATTTGCCTTTGGTCATAGGCAATCCCATTACAAAGTCCATTGTCCTCTAGGCAATCCTATTACAAAGTCCATTGTCACCTTTTCCCACTTCCATTTTGGTATTACTATAGGATGCAGCAATCTAGAAGGAACTTGATGCTATGCCTTTACCTCTTGACATGTCAGACATATAGCAACATACTCTACCACGTCTCTCTTCATACCTGACCACCAATACTGGGGCTTCAAGTCCAAAATACATCTTAGTACTACCAGGGTGCATAGAATAAGGAGCTTTATATGCCTCCTTCAATATCTATAACCTCAGGTTATCTGTACTAGGTACATATAACCTGCCCTGATAATACAGACATCCATTCTCTCTCAAATCAAATCTTGGTGCCTTCCCCTCTTAGACTTTACTTACTAGTTGCATCAGTAACTTATCTCTACCTTAGACTTCTTTTATCTACTGTCTAAAGTTTAGTTTAATCTGTAACTCAGCTAATACAACATTCTCCTTGGTGTACTACAATTTAGCATTCATAGATCTTAAAGTCACCCTAAATTTCCTACTCAAAGCATCAGCTACCACATTAGCCTTCTCTAGGTGGCAATCTATTAAGCAATCATAATCCTTAATTAGCTCCAGCCATCTTCTCTGCCTTAAGTTCAATTCTTTCTATGTTAAGAGATACTTTAGACTCTTATGGTTAGTGTAAATGTAACATTTCTCATTATATAAGTAGTGCCTCCAAATTTTCAAAGCAAAAATAATAGCAACTAGCTCTAAGTCATAAGTAGAATAATTATTCTCATGTGGTTTTAACTGTCTTGAGCATAGGCTATTACCTTTCCTTCTTGCATCAGTACACAAACTAAGATATTAAGTAAGGTATCACTATACACTTCAAAGTCCTTACCCTATTCAGGTTGAATCAGGATTAGAGCTTCTATCAGCATCTTTTTCAACTTCTCAAAACTAGCCTAACATGTATTATCCCACTCAAATTTCACATTCTTCTTAACTAGTCTTGTCAAAGGGGCTACAATCAAAGAGAATCCCTCCACAAACCTTCTATAACACCTAGATAATCCTAGGAAACTCTGTATCTATAATGCCCAAAAACCCAAATTATGTAAATAGTGTATTTTTGGCCCGAGTGATGTTCCCCGTGGTGCAGGTCATCATTTTGAGTCCATTGACTAGCATATTGGTCGAGAAACTTTGAATAGCTTGAAAATGGTCAAAACAAATGAAATAAAAATTTTAGTAGAACCAATAATTCATTTCAGGTCAAGAACTATCGTTTACAGAGATAAAATGAGGTCGGGTCGGGATAGCCTCGAGATGTGCCGGGATGGTCTCAAAAATATCATACCTTGAACCTCAAAAATTCCATTGAGTATAATGGAGGAGGAATTATAATTTTCTAAGGTCAACAGATATTTTTTCTAAATATTTTATTCTAACGAGTGAATAGTGCCAAAAAGTCAACTATTGACTTTTGGCATGAAATTTTCACGGGCCTTCAGGACACTGAGTAAGGAATTTTAAAAATGGAATGAGAATTTTTGGAGGACCAGGGAATATTTTATAAATATTCGAATGTTAAACCCCGTCTATGTTGAATAGTGATTTTTGCTCCCGAAGGAGTTTTGAGCTGAAATTTTGCAAGGGCTTAGTGGCAGTAATTAAAATTTTTAGGATTAAAATGTAAAATTTTGGGGACATGTGGAATATTTTGTGATTTTTTGGACAAAAAGGTGACACAAAGGGCACAAAAATGGGTTGAAGGCCATTTGGCCCAATTAAATTGGTCCAACCCATCCCATGTTCTAGAAATTTCATAAATGAACCCTTAACCCTTAAACATTGACCAAACCATCTCTATCCACCCAAATCCCTCTTGGCAGAAACTTTCCCTATGGTTTCCTCCATTTTTATAGCTTTTTCTCTCTCCTATTTCTCACTAAAATTTATGCAATATATATATATATATATATACATATATAATTAGAGCCTCCATCAAAATTAGATGCTAAATCATTCAAGAGAGTGAAGAAAGAAGCTCAAAATTGGGACAATTCACACTTAGGTGAATAGTGCCCAAATGAGGTAAATGGTCTTGAATTCTAATTGTTATTTTTGGCATTGATAGCCTAGGGAATTCTAAGAATCCCTATAGTTTTGGAATTTGATTTGGAGTTGTGTGTAATTTTGTAGAATTTTTCAAAGTTGGGTGGCTTGTATGGAAAATGGAGAATGGTGATTCAAGTGGAGGAAAAGGATTCTCGAGTAACTACAGAATGACAAGAGTTGGATGTAAGTGAATTTATGCCAACTTAGCATGTATATTGAGATTTAGTGTTATTGAACAAGAGAAAGTGTGTATGGAAATGGTAGTTTTATGTGTGTGCATGCATGTATGCATGTGAAATATATGTGAGAGTATGTAAATTAATGAATTAGGATGGTAGGGATGTGTTTGGTCTGTGAATGGGATGTGTAGGCATGTGGTACATACATGACTATATATGTGTAATGTATGTCATGTATGGGTATGTATGCATGACATGGTGATATGGGTGGTAAATGGATGTGAGGGTGTGTAATTAATGGAAATAGAATGATATGGATGTGAATGGGATGTAATGAAGATGTAGGGATATGTGATGCATGTATGTGGGCATGGAAAAATGGTGTTTGAAAGATGTATGTAGAGGGAGAAGATAGATGTAAGGAAATGGAAAGTGATAAGGGGGAAAAATGTCATAAAAAGGGTAATTTAAATTAATACATGTTAATAAAATATTTTGTCCAAATAAAGGGTTATAAAATAAATTAAGTGATGAAAAAAAAATGAATAGGGTAAGGTAGAATTGAAATAGTGTGGTTTAAGATAATGGAGAAAAAGAATAGGTGGAGAAAATTGTAAAGAAAAAGGATACCAAATGAATAGTAAATTTTACGCGAGAAGGGCCTGTAACTGTCTAGAGCTCCGATGATCGGTAACTATCTGGAAAAAATTGACCGAACAAAATAAATTCAAAACATGTCCTTTTAGAATAAGAATAAGTAAACAAAATATTTGGTAGAATATAAAGGCATTCAGATAAAGTTAGGAAAACCAAAACGAACTTGGGAACTAATTAAATTAGTGAAAATCTGACCGGAAAACTTGAGGTCCAGAACAAGAATAAATTAATGTGCAATAACTGTGGGCACAAAATAGGGGAAAATAATATACAAGTATTGTGGGAATTTTTAACACTAAGAAGGGGATTTAATGGACATAAATCCTAGAAAAATAAGTACGAAAAAATTAGACTACCTAATAAAATAAAATGTCAGGTTAAA
>CANXYI011295415.1:0-10446 GCA_948208565.1 Hura crepitans | reverse complement strand
TTCACTTAAGCAACCGTTATGCTATTAAAATTCTTGTAAATTGGAAAAGTGTTAAACAAAATGGCTATAATAGTGAATGATTGTCCTAATTAGAATAATATAAAGGAACAATAATAAAATAACCTAGAACCTTAAGATGGGTCGTGGGGTTAGTAGAAGTTAAATGAATGGTAGGTGGGGTAAATTCAGGATAGGTGACCTTTGGGAAGTAGCATCTCTTATCAAGTTCCATCAGAGATCGGGTAAGGGGTGTTAGATTAGGTGATATTAAAGTAGATTTAGGCATTTTTAGGCATAGTATACATGAGTGCCATTGTCAAGGGTTCTACGCCTAATAAAGCTACACTATATGAGGTTGATTATTTATTCTTTTGTAGTAAAGCGCGATGAGTGAATGGACCTTACCAATACGAGGGGAAAAGGTGGCAAGTCATGCCCAAATGACGAGTGTAGCCATACTAGTGTTGAGTAATCTAGCCCATCAGGCCCAAGCATAGGCCTTAACAGCATTGCTGCAGTAGATTATGGAATTGTTAAGGCATACTACTATAGTTGCTGCTACACCACCACCACCACCAGGCCTAATACAACTCCCATAACTAGCAACATTACAAAAGACTTATCTGGAGAGGGTAAAGAAGGAGGCTCTAGACTTCATAAGAATAGCTAAGGGTGATGCTACTAGGGCTGAGTACTGGCTAGAATGTATAATTAGGATTTTAGAGCAGCTACAGTGTACCTTAAAAGAGAATTTGAAGTGTGCCACCTCATTTCTTTAAGAGGAAGCTTTTCACTGGTGGGACACCACTGACAAAAGGAAAGCTATAGCAAATTTTACTTAGGATTTATTGCTCTAGGAGTTTAAGAAGAGATATATATCATAGACTTATTTGGATTAGAAAAGGTAGAAGTTCCTAGATTTAAAGTAAGGGCATAGGTCCATGTCAAAATAGGAGAGGGACTTTGCTTGATTGAGTAGGTATGTAAAGGAATTTTCGCCCATGAAAGAAGAGCATTATAAAAGGTTTAAAAAAGACCTTAATGTGGAGTTGAGGATGCAGATAGCTACTTTAAAGATTTAAGATTTTTCCTCTCTAGTGTTAGCAACATATGCTCTGGAAGAGATGGTGTAGGAAAAAAGGGAAATCTTTTAAAAGAAGAGGCCTTTTACTGCAGGATAGACCAGCTCAACAACCGATGTGGGTAAGAAGCAGAAGGGCTTTTAGGCCCCACAACAGTCCTAGAGATAAGGCTAGACATAAAGTCAAGTTAACCATCTCAATCTAGGCCTCAACCTTCACACCAGGCCCTTAGTGCCCAATATCTATAAAGAAGAGTGCACTTCTAATGTGTGAGACATGCAATAGGAAACATTGGGGATCATGTTGGCTGACAACAAGGGGAGAGTGCTTTGTATATGGATCTAGTGATCATTACCAGAGGGACTACTCTAAGAAGTAGGTAAATGCTACCCAGTTGTTGGCTTCCTCTTCAGCACCTAGCAGAGGCCAAAAAGAGAGTAAGAATGATAAACTGAGTACCAATTAGAAAACCTAGTCAGAGGCTTGAGCACCAACTTACATGTATGTTATCTAAGCTCATGAGGAAGCTGAAGCATTTGAAATTATTGTTGGTACTTTCTTTTAATTTGATGCACCTATATTAGCATTGATAGATCTAGGATCTACTCATTTGTATATCTATACCACACAAGCATGGAATAGGGGTTTAGAACCTAAACCCATGGATATAGACATCTTAGTCAGCAACCTACTTGGGTGGAATGTGATAGTGAATATGGCCTATAGAAATTGTCCTTTAGTAGTTTAAGAATAGGTGTTCCTAACCAATCTTATTGAATTTCCCTTCAATGAATTTGAAGCTATCTTGTGTATGGACTGGTTATCTAAACACTGGGTAGTAGTTGATTGTGAGCAGAAGAGACTTAGAGACATAAGGTGATAGTAATGGGTGAATGAAACTCCTTATCTAATCTTATCTCAGCTGTAATAATGAGATAACTCATCCAAAAAAGATGTGAGGCCTTCCTATACCATGTGGTCGACACAAATCAAGTAGAACCGAGCCCCAGTCAGATACTAGAGGTGGCAAAATTCCCTGATGTATTTCTAGATGAACTACCAGGATTGCCACCACAATGAGAACTTGACTTTAAAATTAAGGTGTATCATAGTACTACTCCCATGTTCATTACCCTATATCGGATGGCACCTATAGAATTAAGAGAGTTAAAGGTACAATTCCAAGAATTATTAGATAAAGGCTTTATCAGGTCGAGTACTTCCCTGTGGAAGCACCGGTGATCTTTGTGGAAAAGAAAGATGGGTCACTTTAACTATGTATTGATTATAGAAAGTTAAATAAGGTGACGTCAATAATAAATACCCGTTGCCAAGAATTAATGATCCTTTTAATTAACTCCAAGGTGCTAGTGTATTTTCTAAAATCGATATGAGATCAGGGTATCACTAGCTAAGAATCAAGGAATTAAACATTCCTAAAACTACTTTTCACACTAGATATGGGCACTATGAATTCTTAGTGATGCCATTTAGGCTCACTAATGCCCTTGAAGCTTTTATGGATCTTATGAATAGATCTTTCAGCCACAATTGGACCAATTTGTCATAGTCTTCATTAATGACATTTTGTTACACTCCAAGAATATAGCAGACTACAAGTAGCATTTGAGGATTATGTTGCAAACCCTAAGAGAAAAGAAAAATTGTGCTAAGTTAAGAAAATGTGAATTTTGGATAAATGAAGTAGCCTTCTTAGGCAACATAGTTTTAGTAGACAGCATCAAGGTTGATCTAAGTAAAGTCAAAGCTATGTTAAAATGGAAACCTCCTAGGAATGTGATTGAAATCTAAAGCTTCTTAGGATTGGCTAGCTATTATAGGAGATTTGTAAAGTGTTTCTCAATGATTGCAGCTTTATTAACTAGACTATTGTAGAAGGATGTAAGGTTGGTGTGGGATGACAAATGCTAAGCAAGCTTTGACAAACTAAAAGCAAGGTTAATTGAAGCTCCAATTCTCATTCAACCATGTAAAGGAAGGATTTTATGGTTTATAGTGATAGTTTGCATAATGAACATAAATGTGTTCTTATGTAGGATTGAAAAGTAGTAGCTTATGTTTTAAGGTAACTGAAGCCACATGAACAAAACTACCTAACACATGATCTGGAATTGGCTACCATTTTATTTGCATTCAAAGTGTGGAGACACTAGTTATATGGTGAAAAGTGTTACATTTACACTAACCTTAAAAGCTTGAAATACCTCTCTATACAGAAAAAGTTGAACTTAAGGTAGCGATGTTAGATGGAACTAATAAAGGATTATAACTGTCAAATCAATTATCATCCAAACAAAGTTAATGTAATGGTAGATGCCTTGAGTCCAAAGTTTATAGCAGCTATGAAAGCCAAGATGGAGTATACTAAGAATGATGCAATCTTAGTTGAATTATAGGTGAAACCTAACTTCAAGCAGCAGGTGAAAGAAGTACAAGTGCAAGATTACCAGCTTATACAGATAGTAAATAAAGTTAAAGAGGGGAAGACTATGGATTTTGAGGTTAAGATAAATGGATGCTTATACTTTCATGATAGATTATGTGTATTTGAGGTAGAAGAAGTGAGAACACAGATCTTGCGAGAAGTAAATGATGCTCCGTATTCAATGAATCTAGGAAGCACGAAGACATATTATGATATGAAATCTCACTATTAGTGGCCAAGAATGAAATAAGATGTGGTAGATTATATGGCTCGATGCCTAACATGTCAATAAGTGAAAGCTAAGCATTAAGTCCCCTCTAGATTGTTGCACCTAATAGTAATTCTAGAATGGAAGTGGGAGAGGGTTACCATGGAATTTTTCATGGGATTACCAATTATTAGAAGTAAATGTGATGTAATTTAGGTGATCATGGACAAGTTAACCAAGACAACTCATTTTATCTTAGCCAAAATGGATTATTCCTAAGAGATGTTAGCATAATTATATATAGATGAGATTGTAAGATTGCATAGAGTGCCAGTAGCTATCATTTCTAATCGAGACCTTTAGTTCACTTCCAAGTTTTGGAAGAAATTATAGGAGGCTTTGGGCACTCGTATGACTTTTGGTATAAATTTCCATCTGTAGACAGATGGATAGTTAAAATGGGTTATACAAGTGTTGGAGGATATGCTACACAGTTGTGCCATTAAGTTTAAAGGAAGCTAGGACTAGTACTTATCTCTAGCTGAATTTGCTTATAACAATAGCTATCTTAAGCATGGCTCCCTATGAGGCATTATATGGTAGGAGGTGTTAAACTCCACTCTGTTAGGGCAAAATGGGTCAAAGCTAGCTTATGGGACCTAACTTGATTAGGGATGCTGAAGAAAAAGTCAGAGTCATTAAGGGAAGGTTAAAGGCTACCACAGACTAACAGAAGTCATATGCTAACTTGAAGTGGAAGAATATGGAATATGAAAGTGGGTGAAAAGGTGCTCATAAAGGTATCATTGTGGAAAAAGATGCTTTGCTTTAGCAAGAAAGGGAAACTGAGTCTGAGATTCGTTAGCCTATATAAGAATATAGAATGTGTGGGACCAGTGGCTTACTAGCTAGCCTTGCCACCGTAATTGCAGTAGATTCATGACATGTTCCACGTCTCAATAATGAGGTGGTATAGGTCTAACCCTTCACATATAATACCTATAGAAGAGATCCAATTATAGGCAGACATGTTTTGTAACACCCTCTGCTTATTCCCAAAGGAAACAAACAAAGAGTGCCACTTCTCACAGGTCACCATCCTTATATTTCCCTAGGGTTCATTCGTTTAACACTTGGGACACGTTGACCAACCTTGACCTATCTTGACCATCTAGTGTTTTTTATGGTATAGCCTCTTATTACTATCTATTTTAGTCCGATAAAACACTAGTTTATGTCTATTATCCATTTTATAGAAAATTAGGTAGTAGAACGGCTACCCAGGTGAAAAACTAAAAATTTTTCCTGCATAAAAAACACTTCTATCATATCACAGACTAACTCCTCAACTCTTGGACCTTTCTAGTCCACTAAACCATCATTAATACTAGACACACATATAGCAATCATAGGGTCTCAAACTCATAGATATCTAATAACTAAACATGTATACACATATCTATCAAATGGGGTTTATATAGACATGCAATTCAATTATTTAAGGGTTCATAATATGCATACACTACCTAATTCTAACTCTCATTTATACATGAGTGCGTTACTACAACATAAGAAAAAAAGTAAAAAAGGTATACCAAAAAGGGGACTTAGCAATAGCTACACTGCATTGATGAAGTTGAACTACTACTCTTTCTATAGCTTGCACATCAAAACATCAACACGCTAAGTATACACTTAGTGGTGGAATTGACACAATAAAGTATGTCATGGATGCAAACATATATATGAGTTTATATGTACACATGTGTAACCATTATAATCATGTCTATGTAGGTTTATTGTACTAGATATTAGTTACTTACATTCCCTTATGGTGCCTTATTATGAAAGCAATTAACTATAATGCATTAAATAGTTTAGTTATTTAAATACTTGCAATATTTCAAAATTTATTATTCATATTCAAATATTATCATCATTCTTAAATTAATGTTATTTAGGCTAATAATAGATAGACTACACTTTAAGACAATGGATAGTGAGATCTATCCTATATAATGGCCCATATTTTGGGCCTTGGTAGCTACACCTACCTAGTCAAATAGCAGGGATCAGTCCATTGACCTCCCAATACTAGATTGGTAGATAGTAGGGATCAGTCCATAGATCTCTCAATATCTGTAAGTGGGAAAGCAAGGATAAGCCCCATAGGACCTCCAAATACCCCAAATCAACATCTCCAATTCAACATGAATAGATAGCAGGGATCAGCCCTATAGGACCTCACAATATCCACAAAACCAATGGGTAACAGGGATCAGCCTAAGTGGGCCTCCTAATACCTAAATGTGTAGGGCTTAGTCTTAAAACCTCAATGGCTGCACCTATCATCACATCAAACAACAGTGGCCCTAGAAGGACCAACCTGCCTAGTAGCTGATAATGCCCTAGTTGACTAGTCAACCAATCAAGTATGTGTCTAACTAATTAGCCAATTCACTATTCATTATTTACTTATACCATTACTAATTACCTTTCCTCTTATTTTGTGTCATTAATGACATCTTTTTCCATTTTACATGCAATTACATGCAAATTCCCATTTTTGGTCATTTGGCAAAAAATTACTATTCATTTGGTCAATTTTGCATAATTCACTATTCATTTGGTAATTTTCTAACATTATGCCTTTTTATAGCCCTAAGCATGTCAATCTAAAATCTATCATTTCTATATCCATTTCATCTCATAATCTCTTTTGAACTATTTCTCATTCTCATACCAATAAATTTCACACATATAATCACCATTTTACTTGTCATTGCTTATGTATGTATTATGCGTCCATTTAGGTCACCATTTGCCAAACTAACATTCCACACATCAAGGTATTGGTACTCACATTCCTAACACAATTTGTTCACCTCATTTATATGTTAATGCCATGCCTGACAAGTCATACACATGCACACACATACCATACACACATATACACATTTTTTGGCCATACATAAGACACACACCTACACTTAATTTCCTTTCCCCTAAATCATGCATACTATGTTATTTTTATATCCTTAACACAATTATGCCATTCTTTTACATGAATTTCACCTAACATTAAGATATAGCAACTCCATATAGATGTAGATATACTTTTTCATGCATAACTATAAGACATACATAGATTGGGTCAATTCCATATACCCAGGGTGTGAAAACACCCTTTTCTACACCACCTAAATGCCTTGAATGGTGTTCTCCTTCAACACCTTCTCTTTGACATAAACATAAAGATTTTTACCTTAGAAAAATTCCTAAAAATCCTACATAACTCAAAATTGAATTTTAAAACCATAGGATTTCTTAAAATACCTTAAAATACCTAAAACAAAAATAAAAAGTAGGGTTAAATCACATACACCCAAAGTTGTCAATATTCACCTAATGTGAATTTCTCTTTCTCTAAATAATATATGGAGGAAATTCCACTTGATTTAGCTTTTATGGATCATGGAGGGTCAAACACGTATAAAATTTGTGAATTTTGGTGATATATAAAAGGAGAGAGAAAAAGAAAATGGTGGGAGGCTACCTTGGGAATGGCATCAGCTTTGGGGTGTTTAGAGAGGTGGGAGATGAGCTTTACATATGTGAGCCCCTCAAATGTGTAAAGGCCTTTTATATGGGAAGGGGACACGTGGCGATTTAACGGTCTGAATTCTCCCGATTTCTTTTTAAACTTCGATAATTCATAAAAATTTCTCTAGACCTCTAAAAATACAAATTTCATTTTTAAAAATCCTCAATTAGTGCCATTAAGGTCCTTGTAAAATTTAATGTCGAAATTCCACTATCAACTTTAGGTCACTATTCACCTATTAGAATAAAATAGTTAGAAAAAATATCAAATGACCTCAGAAAATTAAAAATTCCTTCACCATTAGGTAAATTGGAATTTTTGGGGTTTAGGGTATGGTATTTTCTAATTCGTTCGGGCACATCCTGAGGTTGTCTCGGCACAACCTCATTTTATATCACTATTCACTAGTTCTTGAACCAAAATGATTTATTAGTTCTGCTAAAATTTTAAATTCTTTAATTTTGTCTATTTTTTGGCCTATTAAAAGTTTTATGACCAATACACCTCTTTCTACCCTTTTAAAGGTGTCCTGACCCACTAGGAACACTATTCCTACCAAGGGGTTTCTATTCATGAAACTTAGACTTACAGGCATTATAATTCTTCCCCTTTTAAGAAATTTCTTCCTCAAAATTACCTACGGTAAAGAGAGGTGAGAATTGTGCCTTCATCCATTCTTCACTCTTTTAAGTAGCTTCTATTGTATTGTGGTGTCTCTATAGCACCTTTACTAGGGGAATTGACTTGTTCCTTAGCTGCTTCACTTCTATAGCTAAAATCTATACCCTTTTTTCTTCATATGTTATGTTAGGCTATACTTGTATCTCCTCTACAACTATCATGTGTGAAGGATTCAATCAATATCACCTCAATATCAATTCATGAAAGACATCACGGATCTATTGTAGCTTAGGCAGTAATGCCAATCTATACACCAAGGGACCCATGTGTTATGTTTTCTCGTAAGGCCCAATGAATCTGGGATTGAGTTTCCCCTTCTTACTAAATCTGAGCATTTTCTTCCACAGTGACACTTTCAAAAATACTCGATCACTAACTTTATACTCAATGTCTCATCATTTCAAATTAACATACGACTTCTATTGATTTGAGGTGGCTTTCAATCTATCTCTTATAATTTTGACCTTTTCCTCTGTGTCTCTAATCAAGTTAGATCCCACAATCTTACCTTTCCCTACTTCACTCCAATAAAGGGGAGTGTTGTACCTTCTACCATATATTGCCTCATAATGTGCCATTCTTAAGTTGGCTTGGTGGCTGTTGTTGCATGCAAGCTCAGCCAATGATATATATTGATCCAAGTTACCTCTAAACTCTATTAGACAACTATGCAACATATCTTCCAACACTTGTATGACTCGTTCTGACTATCCATCTATTTGAGGATGAAATGTTGCGCTATACATGAATCGAGTACCCAATGCCTCTTATAACCTCTTCCAAAATCTGAAAGTGAACTTTGGGTCTCAATATGAAATAATGGCTACTAATACCCCGTGTAAATATACAATGTCATCAATGCAGAGTTGTGCCAAATTTTTTAAAGAATAATCCATCTGTACTACGATAAAGTGAGTTGTCTTCATTAATCTATCTAATACTACCCATACAATGTCACATCTACTTCTAGTCAGTGGTAACCCCATTACAAAGTCCATGGTGATCTTCTCTCATTTCCATTCTAGGATTGCTATCGGGTGTAACAATCCATTGGGAACCTAGTGTTCAGCTTTCACCTATTAGCAAGTCAGACATCGAGCCACATATTTAGCTACGTCTCACTCCATTCTTGGCTGCCAATAGTGGGGTTTCAAATCAAGATACATCTTCGTGCTTCCTAGGTGCATGGAATATAGAGCTTCATGAGCTTCTTTCAAGATCTGCACTCTTAACCCATCCACTTCGGGCACACATAACCTATCTAATAGTATAAGCTTCCATCATCACCCAATTCAAATCTTGTCATCTTCCATTCTTTAACTTTACTTATGGTTTGCACCATCTGCTTATCTCTTAATTAGGCTTCCTTTATCTGCTGCTTGAAGTTAGGTTTAATCTGTATTTAACCTAAAATTGCATTTTTTGCTATGTACTCCACTCTATCGTGCATAAGCTTTAGGGTGCTAATGAGCTTTATGCTTAAAGCATCTACAACAATATTCACCTTTCCTAGATGGTAGTTAATCAAATAGTCATAATCCTTGATTAACTCCATCCATCGCTGTTGTCTAAGATTTAACTCCTTCTATATAGGAAAATACTTCAAACTCTTATGATCGGTGTAGATGTAACATCTTTCTTCATACAAGTAATGTCTCTAAACCTTCAATGCAAATGTGATAGCAGCTAATTCTAGATCATATGTGGGGTAATTCTTCTCATGAGGTTTCAATTGCTTGGAAGCATATGCAATCACCTTACCTTCTTGCATCAATACACAACCAAGTCCGTTGTGTGAGGCATCACTATATATCACAAACTCCTTCCCCTATTTTGGCTAAGTAAGGATAAGAGCCTCTATAACATCCTTTTTAACCTATCAAAATTGGCTTGACACTTATCATCCCACTCAAATTTAAAATCTTTTCTTATTAATCATGTTAGTGGAGACACAAATATCGAAAAACCTTTATAAACCTCTAATAATATCTTGCTAACCCTAGGAAATTCTGAATCTTAATCACATTCCTAGAAGGATTCCACTCTAACACAGCTTTAACCTTGCTCGAGTCCACTCTGATACCTTCAGCTAAGGCAATGTGACCTAAAAAGGCTACTTCTTCTAACTAAAACTTGTATTTGCTCAGCTTAGCATATAATTACTTCTCCCTCAAGGTCTGTAACACTAGTCTAAGGTGCTACTCATGTTCCTCCTAAGTTCTAGAATATACTAAGATATCATCTATGAACACCATAACAAATTAATCCAAGTAGGGTTTAAAGATTTGGTTCATTAGGTCTATAAAGGCTGCCGGGGCATTAGTGAGCCCAAATGGCATCATTACAAACTCATAATGCCCGTATCAAGTTCTGAAGGTAGTCTTAGGAATGTCACTCTCCTTGATCTGCAACTGGTGATATCCTA
>CANXYI011295411.1:0-14158 GCA_948208565.1 Hura crepitans | reverse complement strand
AAAATGGGAAAGCAAATAGGTAATCCCTACCAACTTAACTTAATCTGGGGTAAGCATATGAGAATAATCACAATATATTGCAACAAAAATTAAAATGTTATGAATAATAGCCAATAAGTTCATCATGCTAGAAATTGGTGTGGAGGTAAATAAAATATCTTAGTAAGTCCCTTCATATATTAATTCAAATGGGATTCCCAATAGAAAAAGACCATTGATAGAACTAATAGCCAAGCATATACATCTCTTTAGTACGTGAGATCTACATGGCTTGTTAAGGATTACATGACATTTAACATGAATAGTACTTTTATCTGCATGCAACCAAGGTGTATTTATCAAGAGTTTGCTTCACAAATTATGATAGAATTAAAGGAAAGTGTATTAATAGCAACACACCACTAGGACTACCAGATAATTGTACTTATATTAGATAACTATGGTTAGACTATGACTTCATTATGTGCTTAAGTAAATATTCATGTTACACCTCAGATAACTTAAATGAATAATTATGTCAATCTTTTTCCAAATAAAATATTAATGTAGTTTTCCTTCTTAACATGTAAGTTATGAAAGATTACCAAAGAGGGTGCCCAACTCTAGTGGTCTTTTTTGAATCCCATAAAGCCTCAATACTATGGTAGACATCTAGAATAGTAAATACATAGCATATGTTATACATTATGAATGTACATCTGTACAAAAGTCATAACTACTTGGCAACTTAGCTGTAATTGGCATATGTGCAATATAACTAATAAAACTATTGTAGATATATGTGTTTAAGTTGAAGGCATTGTATTTATGTAGTTACATGATGTGCAATTATGATATAGTGACCCTAAAAGAACTTTTTCCTTATTAGGAAAGAGTTAGTTATTTCCTCGCGTTATCATAAGGAATGATGGACTTTGTGTTAGGATGATGTGATGTATGCATCGCATGAATGCATGTTATTACTATGGCTATTAAAAGGTTGATTCGGAATATATATATATATATATAGAGAGAGAGAGAGAGGATATGAGACTATCATTTTTTTACCAGTATAAAAAAATATAGTGGGTCCCCAAGCAACTATCATACTACCAAATTTTTGCATTAGGCTATCACTCAGTAAATTGGTCATAATCTCTCATGCTAAGGCATAGTTTTATATAGTGACACCTTCCATTGGGTATTTAAATGTCATCTAGGGATATGCCCATATAAATATAGTTGTTAATGTTATTATTATCATTGATGTAATGATTGAAGGATTGATTTTAGGATCTATTAAAGTGTTTTTCTACAGGTAAAATTTTTGTATGGTGTCCAAACATTCATTAGGCTATCAAAATTTAGTCTCAAACTATCCTTTTGTAAAGTTGGTTTCTATAGAATGATGAAGTCAACAAATAGGTTTAATTAGAACCCTTCTTAGAAACCTTTTGAGGGGATTATTAGCATTAAGTTTAAGCATAAGCTCACTAATAATACCCTCTCTCTTAGATAATCAACAGTATTTGAAGAGTAAGTGTTACATTTGTGGTATTAGAGTAGTTCTTATGGTTCTAGTATCACAGTGTCTGTACATTCCAATTCTACATAAGAGTATGTCTGGACCTTGATGCTTGTGCTTGTTTAGTTAAAGCCATTTGATAGGAATAGAAAGGTGCCATCATACTCACTTTAGATCCCTAGAATTGTTATGAATAAAGTAAAGAAGGAAATTATGTCCCTTATTTAAAACTAACCATAGACACATATTCACAGTAAGCCTTAGAACAAGGGACTCTGCGTCTATACCTTATCGTGGTATTGGACTACATGGTAAGAGTTATATCTCTGATGATAACTATAGCAGATTCTTTTCATTTATAGTGTGCTAGAAGTTAATGGTATAACTAGTTAGGTGGAAGTAAAGTTAAGAGTGATGGAAGACATAAGAGTAATAATAAAGTTTAAGTTAGTCTCTTTTTGTCAACTTAATGTCCAAAAGCTTAGGTAATGAAATGGAAGGATGACTAAATCATTGAGACAAGCCCTCAGTGTTCACAAATCCTTGAGTTAAGTGAAAACTAATAGTATAAAATGAATGCAACAACTCCTGTGTAATATACATAGGAGATATAGGAGAGTATCAAGCCAAGAGATGTGATAATAGTGAAGAGGTATATAAACAAGCGAGATAGGCTAGGAAGTAACCCTAAACCTCATACACCTTTGAGATGGTTTAAATCAATCTAAGTCCCTACATAGAATTGAGGCCTAGTCATCAGAAATATAAGGGATAAGGTCACCTCATACCTTATGAAACAGGATGCAATTCAAGAATTGGTGAATGAATTGACCAAGTTAGCACCATTCTTATTGATTAAAGTAGATTTTTCACTTAAAAAGCTAGTAGAGTAATCTAACTAAGGTCCATCCTTAAAGTTTAAAAGGGGCTTATATAAACCATTAGGTAATAAGAAGCCCAAGGTATATGCTATCCAATGAGAAATATAATGGGTCAGCATAGTAGTTGAAAAGAGGGTGTCAGCTAAGATTGGAATGGTCTACGATATATCTAGGTAGTATTACTCTAAAGACATGAACTTGACCTCACACAAACCTTTTCTTAGTAGAGTGGGCAAGAATTCAAACCCACCTTGCTTATAGAGAAAATTTTATAGTCATACAGACTAAAATAATCAAAAGTACAGGAAGCAGAATATTCCTTATGTAAGTGTTATGACATAAGTAAAAATATTAAGGATCGAAAAGGTAATTGAATATCCTTTAGGTAGTGGTACCCTAGTTATTCCTTCCATGTATATATCCTTATTTCATAGACAAAATAGCTTAGGTGAGGGAGAATTATCACACTCGCAATGCATTAAGCTTGGCAAATTAATTAGTGAGCTCAGTTTCAAAGACAGATTAAATAATGAGTGGTTGAATTAATTTAAGTATATGTTATTGGAATAATTTGACAGATATTATTTAAACTAGTTGAGTCAATTGATGAGTTTCATAGGGAATAATAAAAACTTGGCTATTATATAAATATGCAAGAGATACATTAGGTAGTTATAATAATAATAATAATAATAATAATAATAATAATATACAAGTAATTAAAGAAAGGGAGTAAAATTGACTTCCTAAGTCTGCAGAATTCTAGAATTTTTGAGGCAATATAACTTGATTAGCATGTGAGATTAAGTAGCGAGCCTTGAAAATAAAAATAAAGAAAAAAAAGAGGAAGGGGAGGAGAATAGAAAGAAATTGATGCAGCATAACAAATAGGGATGGCTAGAGGAGGCAAATTCAATAGCATAGGGAGGCATATATCCTACTGTAGTGTTATAGCTTGTTGTGCACTCCAACTTGTAACAATAAAAGACAAGAGAGGTAGGGCAGTAGTATAAAACTAAAATTTTGGGTTGTTGACTACCATGCAAAAGCCATGAATAACAGTAGGAGCATTTAAATTTCAGTAGGAATTGAGTGGCAGGAGCTATTTAGAATAACAAGAAGATTACTAGGCTAAATTCTTAGAAAAGTGCTGCAAATGAAAATAGAAGGTATAATAGTGGTTCCTCCTTAAAATTAGTAAGAATTAAGTTGAAATTGTCCCTTTGACATAGTTACTTAATTGTAATGTAAATGCTATTAAACAACTAGGTCCTAGTACTGATTTAAAATATGTTCTAGTAGTATACCTATTTTATGAATTCAAATGTTTTATGTACCAAGCATTATGAGTTGTATCATACTAGTTACACAATAACTCATAATACAGTTCACACTACATAGTGTCTGGGATACACTAGTCAAACTCAATATATTAAGTATAACTTTGATAGTTAGTAACGAATGAGCTAATTAAAATTAAGAACAAGTATAAAAATAAACTAGATATATTTATAAACAAAAGAGGATGAATTAACCCTATATGTAGCTAAGGTAATCTTATTAGATTTAAACCCTTCTTAGCATAATATAGTTAAGCAACTAATCTTAATGTTTATATCTAATATGATTTAACATATAGTCATATAAATTGCTTATAGTAGTAAATCTTTAATAATTGTAAAATAGAAATGAGTCAGGTAACTATGAGGTAATCTAAGTATAAATTATGTAGGTTAAAATGGATGTGATGCATGTATGTTGTACCATGATTTACAGAACTAGCATGCATGTTATAACATAATTTACAACAACAACATGTGTGATACATTGTGATTATAGAAACAACATATATGTTGTATTATGATTTCTTGCATAACCACATATAGTAGTTTAAATCTCTCAGTCAATCTAGTCTATACAAATATTAATAATCAACTTTAGCCACTTAAGAGTAGTCAAAAAGAAGATAAGAAAACCATACATGCAAGCACAAAAAAACACTATGGAATTTCTTGAATAAAATTAATGAGTATAACATTATGAATGGTGAGATCATTTTAGTAAAGAACAATAGTTCTCTGAACATATTAGTGCTATCAATTACAAAGCTAGTGTTGAACAAAAAAACAATGAATCCAACAAATTATAAGCTTATAATATAATAGGGTGAAAGACATTAGTGCACTTAATATTAAGCAATGTAAAATTCATGACCTAGAGCCCAAGGTAAACTCTTAAAAATCTAGGTAAGTGTAGCTTTGGCATGCTAGAGAGGGATTATTATGTAGATCTGCAACAACTTGCAACTTGACATCAATGCCACATGAGCTATTTATAGTGATAGTGGCTAAGGCTACTGATATTTTTGAGAATATTAGATATTTATCAGCTTATACCGGTGGCAACGTAATGGGAAAACCCTCCTTGGCGCCATTTATCAACTTAGAATTTTATCAGCCTAGTTTACCCTACCTCTAGGTTATCTTGGAAATATGTTACCCATGGCTCTAAACAGCCCTCACAAATAAGATTATTAATGAAAACCAATAAGTTTAACTTAAATGTACATAAATACTTCAATAGACTATCATAGGGCAACATATAATTAACTACCATCACTTATAAATCGGATCATAGTAATAGATAAACCAGTACACAATCAGTATTATGGATAAGTCATAAGTTAATGAGAAATATTGTTGTAGTATTTCTAGTATGCATTCCACTTGTGGCACATTAGATTTACATGCTTCCATTGTAGGCTTAGCAAATTAAAGATGCTAAGTTATCGCATATGCATGACATGGTAAGTGATACATGTGAAACTGAGTTACATATGGAATATGGTAAGATTCTATATGCTAGTTTAAATTTCAGTTCACACACATGTAGTAAGTTGCATCTATAGCACACTTTTCTTTCTGCCTTTTAAGTGGATTAACCTAGCTTTTAATTGAATTTTTTAAAGTGTGATGCCTAGATTTACTAGAGTACCACTAAGCATATTTTGCTCAGTACATTGGTTTTGCCTCACATAGGTTATAGAAATATGAAGACATAAAGCAAAATATTCGTTACGCCAAAAGCACTAGGAAAAGTAATAAGATTGCAATCTATCAGAATTGGTTACACATATAGTTCCTTCTTTGGTTTAGAGTATCCAGTATTTGGAATGGCATATACAAATTATATTAAGTTAAGAATGTATATATAACTATTGTAATCTAATGCATGTGTAAATTGGGTGACTTAGATGTGTTTAGTTTATAGATTCGATGTATGGTAGAAGTTATATGAGTTGAGATATATAGAAGTGTAAGAGTTCAACTAAGACTATTGTATGACAATAGGTTGATAGGTGTAGAAACAAGACAAGATAAGCCTTTATTTATATCTTCCTTCAAGGAAGAGCTTTTAGTTGTGTCCTTGAGTTGCCATAAAGAGTGACAGACTTAGACACGTGATGTGTAGTGTTGATGTAGTTATTGATATTATTATTATCATTTATGTGATGATTGAAGGATTGATTTTAGGATCTATAAAAGTGTTTTTCTATAAGTAAAATTTTTGTAGGGTGTCTAGACATTTGTTATGCTGCCAAAATTTTGTCTCAAGCAATCCCTTAGTAAAGTAGATTTATATAGAATAATGAAGTCAAGAAATAAGTTTAATTAGAACCCTTCTTTGAAACCTCTTAAGGGGTTCAGTAGCATTAGGTTTAACCATAAGCTCACTTATAATACCATCTATCTTAGATATTCAATAGTATTTGAAAAGTAGGTGTTACACATAGAAAACAAGTACTTTGAAGAGCTAATAGTATGTGCTTTGTCAATCACAACTTGGTTGCCATACCAACAATATCAATTATAATTGCTAGGACCCCTAATATTGCATGCTAAGCTATATAAATGCTATATAGCTATTCCAAGTATACAAAGGGCTTATTATTTATGTTTAAAAACATAAACATGTCTATACAAAAGTTGTACACTCTCATTGTCATTAGCTCATAGATATCAGTGAATAACATTTGCAATTATCAATACCCTATGTATAGTATAAGTCCATATCAATTATCTGTCAGCATAAGCATACCTCTTAAAGTCATTACATACTTTGTGATTCTTGCTAGTTGTATGCTTATAGTGTAATAGCAGTTACGTAGCAGTTGTTAGTTCGAGGCATCATATCACTTGTCAATTGACGAAGCTTTTAGCATAATAACAATAACTTCTTATCTCATTATCTAGTGACCATATCATTTGTCTTTATCAGTTTACATCATATGTTTGGTTGCAATAACCCATATCTCACATCTTTAACTATTACATGTTTTCACTTATACATAGCATATGTATAACAATTAATGTCGGGAACTCATGTAATGTATTGTAATACACAATAAAACATACATTTATCACTATTATACCCATTAAACGTAACTCCATTTCATCGCATCTTAGTAATAGTAGTAGAAGTTATTTCCATACCTCATGCTTAAAAGCTCTATAATAAATTTATTAATTAGTCATATATTAAAGACTAATGATATGTCAAACATATCATGTGCAAAGTACTTATATTTTAATCTTACATATCATCCTCATTGCATGTAACAAATAAAGGCAATTAATCCCAAAGGTCTATATAATCATATTAGAGTATTATGTTCGAGTTTCATATCACTTAACATTATCATGTAGTTTACTATATCATGATTTAAACATCTTAAAACATAACATGTAAAATACATGCTCATATTAGTTTTCAATCCTTATAGTTATACTTCTTATAATATTCAAGTGTATTGCTAGATATTAAGCTCATATATCCACTATCAATAAGTGAACATTATGTACTAATTGTTAAGTAAACCTCACTAATCAATACTCACATTCTATCATAACTATTGTAGGTTATCACATAAAGTCATCATATTTTAGGCCTAAGAGTCCAAGGTTTAAATCTTACTTTCAAGTTTAAATACTCAACAATCTTAAAAATATACTAAAGTTCACTTTCTATGTCATTGAACACTAACCCTCTTATTAGTAATAAAGCCTTAACTTCAAATTCTAAAACATTAATACTATAATTCCATAACCCATATCATATCATACACTCCTTAAACATATGAAAAAACACTAGTTAAATGTTTTTTATTTTAATAAGCAATCAAAGGCACCATAATTCACAAGCAAAGACCACAATTCACAAGTTAAGTCAACTTGAAAATAACATTTTTACCAAGTTGGATGCTCACGACCATGGGGCCCCTGAAGGCTAACTCCTATTTATCTTCTTCCATTAGTCGTATGGCCATGGGAGCTAAAGGACTATAGCTATGAGCCTTACAAATAGTAACAAAGTCATGATTTTCTCTTAAAAAATCTTTTGATTTTACATCCAATCTTAATGGGATATACCAATTCATCAATAATATTTAAACAATGTTTTTAAACTAAAATGCATTTAATTAAAACATAAATTACACTTTAATTTAAGGACTAAACAAACCAAATTATCTAATTTCTGAATTTATTCAAAAAGGTAAAAGTAGCAAATTTTTAATAGAAAATCAATCAAAAATTCAAGAATTTTATTATGTACAAACCTAATAAACTCAGTAGAATGAAAAGAACTCAATCTAGACTTTGATTTTTACGTTTCCTTTTCAATTCATTCATGAAAGTCTCACCATTTTCCTCTTTTCCTCTACATACTATAATCTTTAGACACTAATAAACTGATTTATGGCATCAATATATATCAACAATTAGGAGAAGAAGAATGAATAATGTTGAAACATATTACCTATAAAATTGTAGCTAATAGTGAAAAAACCCTTGAACTTGATGAACGGTGGAATGGAAAGATGAACAATGTTTTCTTTTCTTTCTATCTATAGATAGATATTAAGGTATTTATAACCATAGGTTGGATGGCTTAAATTAGTACCTTGAATTTGCTCAAATGGTCCACATGACTCCATAATCAAATATCACTTTTAATCCTTGTTAATATTATTTTTAACTTGATATAACCATATAATGCTCCTCAAATTCCAACTCAATTACTTAATAAATAATAATATTTCCATTTTAACCAAATATTTTTATTTCAATATTTTTATGGGACTATATTCATGCATTAAACTTGCCTATATTTAATTTTAGCCATAAGGCCACCTTCTTATACATATGCTAATTTACCATTCGAATTCATGTACTTATTCTCAATGTTATGATTTTGCATTGTCACATGCACTATTTTGATCACAAATTATTCTCATTAGACATGCTAATTTAGTAAAATATCATAACATTACATACATATTATAGAACATGCTCTAATCCAATCACTGTCACTTGTGTAGATATGATTAAATGTTAGCAAGATAGCTAATTAATTACATATAAATAGGTACATTGTCATTGAATACTCATAGATAATTTCAAGCACACATAAATCACAACCTAATCTTTAATTTTATCAAGAAATAAAATTAGACTATGGATTACATATTTACTAATATGCTATGCATACACAAACTTATTGCAAAACTCATAATTTCAAAAATAAGGCTAAAGTAAAGAAATTTATTTAGTCCTCTAACTATCATGTTTTAGCCCAATGCATATTATATGCCAAGTTTTATCCAAGTTTTTAAGCACATAATTTCTATGTCATAATTTATACTTAAGTATTACTTTAGACATTAAATCACAAGAATTGCATCAAATTCATGAAGTTAGTCAAACACAAAATTTTAACTATACTATAATCACCAACTAATAATTCCTTTCCTTAACCTTTAGTTAAGTGATACATATTATTCCATATCAGTAGCATCTCCCAAAATTTTTTTATGAAACTAAACATTCAATAAGAGAATGCTAAGTTAAAGTGTCAATCATTACAAAATATCTTTATTATTAAAAATTAGATGACAAACTTAATAAAAATTATATTAAGTCATATAAGTGACACCCCTTAGTGGATTCTCTAAGAAACTCGATATGTGAGGCATGTACTCTTAGGTCACCCATCCTAACTTTGGCCACTAGTACCATTCACTTAACTTCCATTATTTTCCATCAATTTCACTTTATTTCTAAATTCACTTCTCCTTATTTTTATAATTTACTTAAGCTGATTTCATGCTAATGGTGTCGATTTCATGTAATTAAGGGTCAGTCCAAAATTTTCGAACTTATGGTAGCATAACAGCTGTCTAGGTCCCTATCCAAAAATTTTAAAACGTACTTAACCACTTGTATAACCATTTCATGACTCTTAGACCCATCTGGTCCCCCATTATCAACCTAACATCATGAATAATCACACAACAATCACAAGCCTCAAGCCATAAATAAGAAACATACATATATATAGAGCCTCAGGCTGACATCATCAATAGGCATCATTTCTAAACATACATTCACAAAACATATAGTTCTATTCCATTCACATCAACAGTTTATACATACTTATATACATTACATTTATAGAACTTGAATACATATTTTCTACCCATTTCCCATATAAGTATATGGATATCAAAATTGTACAACATTTACTTTGTATTCCTTCAAAAGGTATCCTCTGAACTTTTATCTACACATTTCATGAGGTAATATTTCACTCTTGATTACCTACGCTCCAAAATAGGTACACTAAGTATACAGGATACTCAGTGGTGAACTTAAAGCATTTAAATCATATCATCGTATCTTTTCCTACATGTGTAGTCCAATTATTGATCTTGCCAAGTCCTTTGATTCAATTTATGTATTATAATGCCAAACTACTAAAATACCCCTAAAGCATTTATATGTCATGAAATAATCTTTTTGATTCACATAAATTATTTAGGATAGTTATTAATATTCATGGCATGCATATTTTACATTAATCAATTCATTTAATAACATATGTGTAAAATTACCAAAATACCCTTAAGTCTGTATTTCATCAATTACTCAAAAAATATTATCCAATTATGCATAATTTTATTTCCATGAGCATATTGATTATTCACTTAATTTTATTCACTAGCCAAACTAGAAAGACGAAACTTACAAACACTGGACATAGAGGGAATAAACTAGTGCAATGGTCCATATTCTAGACCTCAGCCACTGTACCGACATGTGTGACATCATGGAGATTAGCCTGTAGCCTCTCCAGCCATAACTGTCTGACATAACAGAGATCAGCCCATTGCCCTCCCCAACCATAAATAAAATTTCAACTTCTATGTTACATAATGGAGATCAGCCCATAGGCCTCCTTAGCCACAAATAAAATTTCAACATCTGTGTGACATAATGGAGATCAGCATGTAAGCCTCTCCAGCCACAATGAAAATCATTGCCTGAACATCAAATAACTAGTAGTTGCTAAAACCCTAAGTTAACCTATCAATCCATCTAGTGGGCATCTAACTAATGGACTAAGTAGCTCGTTTTATGTTTATTTATTGACTTCCCATGTTCTTATAATATATAGTTTCCAATAACAGTCACTTAAAAATTTTATTAGATACTTCGTATTTTTATCGGTCTGGTATAGCCCTATTTTATCCCTACCGGGTAACAATTCAAAAGTATTTCAAGATTTTGAAACTATCTAAATTCATCATTCAATATGCTTTAATGTACCAAGTCATTTATTTCCATGTATTTAATACTTTCTGTCCAGTGACCTTTTTCATTCATGTAATGGTCAACTGGATAGTTATAGGTTATTTCGACCACTTTTCAAAGTATATTTCTAGGACTATCATAGGTCCAATTTCAGTGAAAATTTTAACATCTCATCCAATACATTCATAGGCCTAAAGCTAATACATTTTTAGGCCAATTCAAAGGCCAAAACATAGGCCCAAATGCCATTCATTTTTATATCCTAAGTCTAGCCCTAAAGGCACAAGTTTATGTTAATTTTTCATAGTTCATTTCAAGTCACTTTTTAAACAATTATTCTAGGCCATTTCTATAGGTTTTAGTTCAACATTTTTATTCATTTGAAGATGTATTCTCAAAGTTTATTTATGGTATCATCACGCCATATTCATTGTTCAATTCAAGATCATTATAAAGTCAATTGTCAAACCATTATAATTCATACACATAACACTTAAATAAACGAAGTTACATGTGATATTGCCATCAACATTCCTCTTGGGTACCAAGGAAAATAATGCATGATTCCATTTCCTTTCCACATTCTATCAATATTCATCTACACATATATGCCATGAATTTAAATACACATATACTTACTCAATTCTAAGCTAATTCTCATAGGTTATATACTATAAGTCATTTATCAAACATTATACCTAAAATTCCTCCATGGAAAGCTTTTGGGTACAAGCATAGGGAATACAATTCATAGCATTTTCCAGTCACAATTGTAACGCCCATGCACCAAGGGTCCAAAAATAGTGTACAAGACCGAAAAAAGGCACCCGACGTGCCGGGTCACAAGCATGAATCTCGAGGTAAGGCACACTTCCTAATAAACTTCAAAGGCTTGAAAAAGGGTGAAAATGACCTCAATAAAAATTTTAGTAGAACCAAAAAATTAATTCAGGCCATACGCTAGTAGGTCATGGACTTAAATCGAGTTAAGTCGAGAATGATCGAGGATGTGCCCGAACAGACTCAAAAATCATAGACCTAAAGCTTAACAATTGCACTAAGTACACTGGTGAAGGAATTTTTAGAATCAAAGGTCGATTGCAAATTCTTGTAGTTTTAAAGGTTATCACGCAAATCGAGATAATTTGAAAATTTTCCTATCAAAGGAATTGGACCACGGAAATTTATAAGTATGCAATTGGGATTAAATAAGGGATTTTAAAACAAACGAGGTAATTTTTTGACACTGTTTGGGAATTTTCAAAATTTTAGCAGAACGGTGATTTTCCTAAAATTTTGCTACCCTAGTTCTCGAAGTAATTTGGCCATGAAATTTTTCTTCCCTCAAATTGAATTTATTTAAGGATTTTAGAAATAAACACAACATTTTTTAAAGGTCTGTGTGGCTGTATAAAAATTCCTGAAGTTCTACTACGAATCGAATTGTCGTGGAATGCTCAATTTTTAATTAGGGTACTTTCTAATAGAATTTCATTGCAAAACTTTGTACATATGAAATTAGGGTCAAATGATGATTTTTGGAAGAAATGGTGCATTTTTTTATAACTGTGTGATTTTTTAAAAATCCCCAAAGTTGGCAGCCCCTATTTTCAAGAAATTGAATTTCGAGGTGCTCAGGAACCCGTAACGCGATTCAAGGTAGCACCAATCTTTTCCAGTGACTGAACCACATGGACATGGCCTTTGGAAGCCATTTGGCCACTAATTTCCTACTAAAACCATTTTTAATTTCTTTATTTTTCTTCCCTTTCCTCCTACTCCATTAAGAAAACTCTAGTATGTTTCTTGTTTTGCTTCCCCTATTCCAGGCTATTTCAGCAAACCGTTTCCATAAATTACCACTTAGAGTTCATGCTAGAAGAGGAAGAAAAGAGGTTATAGGGGAATGACTAGGCATAGGGGTGTTTAAGATGCCAAAAAAATCAAGGTGAAGATAGTGAACCTCTATGGGTAGTAAGGAGATGTAACTACAGAGTAAGGTGGTTTTAGTGTTCCATTTCAGTTTTTCTTTAAAAATTCCTTCACCTATGTAGGCTTAGCTAATTAGGATTCTTGATTAATCTTATGTGTGTTGAATTTTAGTTGTTCATGTGAGGTGGAAACATGAAGGAGCAATTGATGATAAAGTCAAGGATAAGAACAAGTTGCTGAAATTTTAAGGGATAGAAAATGAGGTTACTGAATTTAATTCAATTAAGGGATTGCCTCCCTCTCTTACTCATTTTTTCTGTCCTTTTCTTTTCCTGCTGATTTCATGTAAGTTGAGGATAGAATTTTAAATAAGGGATAAATAGACCTAGGGCTATAACTTGGTGGTGGTTAGATTATACATGTGTAAGTGCTATGATGGGTGTGATGAAAATGGTTCTTGGTATTTCCAAAACTAGTTATATAAATTTTTGGCATTTAGGTGGTGAATAGAATAACTAGAAAAAATATTAATCAGTGTGGAATGGCATAGAGGAGTCAGGAATTTCAATTAGGGTGTGGTAGAGGCTACAAAAGAATCAGTTCTTGTTAAGAGGGAACACTACTTGAGGGCGTGATGTGTAAGGGTGAAATGTATGGCACGAATAGGCTGGTAGAGAGGTAGGTTATTGCAGGTGAATTAGGAAATGTTGAATGTAGTATGTGGTTGAGAGTTATGGTCTGTGTGCCATGGAGATGATTTGCTAGTGTGTTGTCCTTGTACGTGTGTGATGATGATATTCTAACTGAACTTTAATGTGTAAATGACATGAATTCTAATGTGTTGTAGATATGTGTTTATGGTGTGTGTGAGCTGATGAATGGGAAAATGTGTGATGTGTTTCTAGCTGAACTTTAATGTGTAAATGACATGAATTCCAAAGTACGGGTTGCCATGGCTTGTATTTAGGGAGTGGGGGGATTGGTTTGCATGATTTTTTTGTGGCTATGTGTGGGTGCATTTTGTGATTGAATAAAGGATAGCCAACTAACTAAGTTAGGCATGTATGCCAATAATAATAAAGCATGGCTGCTTATGAGTGAAGTAGTGTATCCTTTCTTAAAATGCTATGACGATGGCATATAAGCTTGGGTAGTGATTGATGACAAGGGGTCTGTCTAGATAGATTATA
>CANXYI011295296.1:0-13682 GCA_948208565.1 Hura crepitans | reverse complement strand
ATATTGACATTCTACTATAGGTAGCTATAAAAAAGATAAGAGAATTTGCTTCACTAGTTACTATAGCCTGCACAGTGGAGGATATATTGAAGGTGAGGTGGAAAATTTTCTAGAAAAAGAGGTCCTTCATAACAAGTTAGGCTAGTTTAACACCAAAAGTATGTAAGAAGCAAAAAAGAGGCCCTAGCACACATACATCATAGGGATTAGTTTTGGCCTAGAGAATCGAATCAATAGGGTAGTTTAAGTCCTGACAGCAAAGACTAGCCACTAATACACCAATTTCCATTACTAGGAGTGCACCTCCTATCTATGGCATGTGTGGGAGGAGAAATAGAGGTATATGATGGAGATCCATTCTAAGGGCATGCTACAAATATAACTCTAAAGGCCATTACTAGAAGGACTATTTGTAAAGACCTGATGCTAAGGATTTTACATGACTCTAGGCTTTATCATCAACACTGATTAGGAGTTAGAAAGAGAGTAAAGGAGATAAAGCTAGGATAAGTCAGAAGCCTTAATTAGAGGCAAGCTAGAGGACAAAAGCTCGAGCACTAGCTCATTAGTATGCCATCTAGACATTATTGCTGGTACATTTTGCTTTTTTGACTCACCAATTTTAGCACTAGTTGACTTAGGGTCTACACATTCCTATGTTTACACTATAGTAGCATAGGATGGAGGGCTATAGTCAAAACCTTTAGATATAGAGGTTATGGTTAGCAATTCTATAGGGCAACATGTGATAGTGAACAAAGTATACAAGAATTGTCCTTTAGCTATCTAAGGACATATCTTTCTACTTAATCTTATTGAGCTATCATTCATTGAATTTGATTTTATAATAGGCATGGATTGGTTATCTAGACACAATGTCATAGTGGATTGTAGGTAGAAGAGACTCACTCTCTAGACAACAAATAGGGAGGAAATTATAGTAGTGGGTAAAAGAACAAACTTTTTGTCCAATGTGATCTTTGCAATGGCAACAAGGAGATTGATCCAAAAAAGTTGCCAAGCATTTTTGGCACATGTAATAGATATTAAATAGATAAGGCTTAATGTTAGCCAGATACTAGTGGTGATAGAATTCCTCAATGTTTTCTTAGATAAGTTGTCAAGGTTACCACCTGAACGTGAGATTGAGTTTGCCATTGAGGTATACCTAGGCATAACACTAATATCTATAGCCCTATAAAGAATGGCATCTGTAGAGTTGAAAAAACTAAAGATATAATTGTAAGAGTCATTAAATAAAGGGTTTATTACACCCAACTTTCACCCTGGGGAGCACTAGTACTATTTGTAAAGAAGAAGGATGGTTTATTACAACTATGTAAAGATTATAGAAAACTCAATAAAGTGACCATCAAGAACAAATACCCACTGCCAAGATTGATGATCTATTTGATAAGTTGAAATGATCCAATGTTTTCTTAAAGATAGACTTGAGATCTAGGTATCCCCAACTCAAAATAAAGGAAAATGGTATTTTGAAAACAATCTTCCACACTAAGTACCGACACTATGAGTGCTTAGTGATGTCATTTGGGCTAACTAATACTCTAACAGCAATCATAGACACGATGAATTGGATATTCATACCATACCTAGATTAATTCATAGTGGTGTTCATTGATGACATCTTAGTGTATTCTAATACTTGAGAGGAGCATGACAACATCTTAGATTGGTTTTACAAAAATTAAAATAGAAGCAGTTGTATGCTAAACTAAGCAAATGTGAGTTTTGGTTAAATGAAGTAGCATTTTTGGGACTTATTGCTTTGGCTAAAAGAATTAGAGTAGATCTTACCAAAATAAAGGCTATACTAGAATGAAAGCCTTCAAGAAACATGATAGAAATCAAAAGCTTGTTGGGATTAGCCAGATATTATAGGTGGTTTATTAAGGGATTCTTAATGATTGATGCTCCCATGAAATGCCTATTAAAAAAAGATCTGAATTTTGTGTGGGATAAGAAGTGTTAATAAAGCTTTAACAAATTGAAAGCCATGTTGACAAAAGCCTCTATCTTTACTCAGCTAGAATTTGGGAAAGACTTTGTCATCTATAGTGATACCTCAAATAATGGACTTGGTGTATGTTGATGTAGAATGGTAGAGTGGTGGCTTATACATTCAAATAACTAAAGCAACATGAGAGAAACTACTTAACTCATTATCTAGAATTTACAACTATTGTATTTTCCTTGAAGGTATGGAGGCACTACATTTATCGTGAGAGATGCTATATATATACTGATCATAAAAGTTTGAAATACTTGCCTACATAGAAAGACTTAAATCTGAGGCAGTAGAGATAAATAGAGTTAATCAAAGACTATGGCTGCCTGATTGACTACCATCTCAGTAAAGCTAATGTGGTAGTGAATACATTAAGCTATAAACTATTATATACCTTAAAAGTAATGAATTCACAGTTGTAATGCTAAGAAGATGGGGCGAATTCACAGTTGTAATGCTAAGAAGATGGGGCCTTACTAGATGAGTTACAAATGAAACTGGGCTTAATGCAACAATTAAAAGAAGTCTAGGAAGATGATAATCAACTCAAGCATATAATGAGTTTGGTCAAAGAGGAGAAGCCTATTGAGCATTTGATAAAAGTAGAGGGATGTTTATATTACCATGATCGATTTTGTACACCTGATAGAGAAGTCATTAAAAGGCAAATTTTACAAGAAGCTTATAATTCCCCAAATGCCATGCATCCTGGGATTACAAAGATGTACCATGATTCAAAGCCTTATTAGTGGTGGTCAGGAAAGAAAAAAAGAGATAGTTGAGTATATGAATAGATGCCTTACCTGTTAGCAAGTAAAAGCTTAACACTATGTTCCTTTTAGGTTGCTTCATTCTATAGTAGTACCAAAATTGAAATATGAAAGAGTCATAATGGACTTCATAGTTAGATTGCCTATGACAAGGAGTAATGTGATGTAGTGTGGGTAATTGTAGATAGACTGACGAAAGTAACACACTTTATTCTAGTAAAGATGGATTACTCATTGGAAAAAATTGCACAGTTATACATTGATGAGATTGTTAGATTACATAGAGTGCTAGCATATATAATTTCAGATCGAGACTCAAGGTTCATGTCTAGATTTTAGAAGAAGCTACATAATGCCTTGGGCACTCGACTTACCTTTACATAGCATTCTGGCCAAAAGTAGATAGATAATTAAATTGGGTGATCCAAGTACGAAAAGACATGTTGAGAAGCTATGCTATTGAATTTAAAGGCAACTAGGACTTATATCTATCTTTAGCAGAATTTGCATACAATAAAAGCTATTAGATAAGTTTAGGAATGGCACTATATAAATCTTTGTATGGAAGAAAATGTAGGACCCCACTATGCTGGACTAAACTTGGTGAAAACAAGTTAATGGGACTAGATTTGATTAAGATGCAAAAGAGAAAGTCAAGGTTATTAGAGATTGATTGAAAGTAGCAACATATAGATAAAAATAATACATAGACTTAAAGGAAGCCAATTGAATATGAAGTGGGAGATAAAGTCTTCCTCAAGGTGTCACCTTGAAAGAAAATACTTCGATTTGGCAAGAAAGGTAAGCTGATTCCAAGGTTAATTGGCCCATATGAAGTCATTAAACATGTAGGGCTAGTGGCTTACATATTAGCATTACCTTCAAAATTAAAATAGATTCATAATACATTTCATATTTCATTGCTAAGAAAATATAGATATGACCCTTCACATTTGCTTACAATTGAGGAAATAAAGGTATAACTATATCCACTATATGAAGAAAAATTGGCTTAGATATTGGCATATGAGGTTAAAAAGCTATATAACCAGACAGTGCCACCAGTGAAAGTACTGTGGAAACATCATGGTTGATAAGAAGCAACTTAGGAAAATGAACAATAGATAAGGGAGTAGTACCCTTAGCTATTTGTACCATGTAAATTTTGAAGATGAAATTTCTTACGAGAGGAAGGAAATGTAATGCCTAAAACCTATGTTTTGTGAATAGTACATCTCGGGGCTTGAATAGTATTTCCTGAGTAATCGAGTCCTACTGAGGTGACCTAAAGGGAGTACTAGTCATAAGACTATGATAGGTGAAATAAGGATGAAAACAATGTTATTTGAAGTAACCACTGAACCAATAAAATTTTTCATGTCGATATCTAGTGAATAGTGACCTTAGTTTACATTGAGCTATAAAATAGTCGAGATATGCTTTGACTAACTTGGAAATACAACTTAAAGCTCAAAAATTCATAATCCAATAGTGGGTAAATTAGAATGTTCTCACATTCATAAGTATTTTATTCGAATTTCTTATAAACAAAAATGAGTAATTAACTGAGTTCCCATTGGGTTTTGGATTTGAGATTTTAGGGGTCCTTAAATTGAGCATTTTTATAATTTTTTGAAGAGAAGTATTTTTAGGGGCCTCAAACATTAAAATCACATTTTGAATCTTAAAACACAAATAGGATTAATATAGACCATCGAATCACCATATGGTGCAATTATGGCTATCTATGGTCTTAGTATGAATAGTTTATTTGTCTGAATGTGTACATAGGATAAAAATCACTTCCCATCTGCCCCAAAACCTTTATGGTAGACACCATCATGGTTCTCTCTCCTCCCTCTCTTTTTTCTTTGTAAATCCACCAAACCTCACACTTTATATATAAAAAATAATCTATATCACATCTAAAAGCCAATTTTTTAGGTCAATTTTGCAAGAATAAGGGTTTTAGTTAGAAAAAGAGATATGAAAATTTAGGGTTTCAAAACCCTAAAATTATGGTAACCCTTAAATCTAAACCCTATCATTTTTCTAGGTAATTAGGGATACTCTAAATCATGATTCTAGTGTTATTTTTGAATTTAGAGGTATATAGATTTTTTTATGAATTTTTCTAATGAATTTAATATTATAGAAATTAGAGAACTTGGAGGAGGACAAGAGCAAGGATAAAAAGTTGTAGAGTGCAATTCAAGATGCCAAACAATAGCTCTATAAATTTATTCGATAAAATATGTGAGTGTATGTGTGTGTTGCATAATTTTCATAATAGGTGCAATATGCAACCTTGTTGATTTTAGAGGTTAAAAACAACCTTGAATTGAAGTTAAGGGTATATTAGTGTTAAATTTATGCTAATTAATTAGTGTGAATGAAAAATGGGGTGAAAATAAGCTAAATAAAGGAAATGGAGAAATGATAAAGTTGTATGTAAAATAGGGACATAGTCAAAATTAATGAAATTATTGTATAATTGACATAATTAAAATTTAGTAAGCTTGAATAAATTGGAGTAGCATGTATTGAACAAGTGCATTGATGATTGTGTAGAATGGTAGGAGTATTGGACATGAAATGTGTGCATAATGTGTGATAGAATGTGTGATGCATAATGTATATAACCATGATGTAATTGGTAGTATGTGTTGACAAAGTGATAATAGGTTTAATGAGAATCATGTCATGGTGTAAAATATAAGAAATGGTCACTTGCATGAGGTAAAAAGAGAAATGAGTGATGAAGAAATGACCATTGGAATGAAATGTGGATTATGAAAATGGCATTGTGAAATAAATGACATGAAATTACTATTTGATATGGTAATACGTGATGGTAATAGGTTAATATGAATATGGATTCGGGAGATGGAAAATGTGATTGAAATTTGGCATGATAAAATGTCCATGAGATATGCAATTCATGGGTAATAAAAGTGGAGACGAGAATAGCCCATATATGTTAGACAACTTAGTAGATAGGTTGACCAGTTAACTAGGGGATGTAGCAACTACTAAGACACTTTGTTGTCATTAGATGTACACATTGATATTTGATGATAATTGATTATAAAAGTGGGTGTACCTACCAAGAGGCCTAACAAAATCACTGCATGTATGTTAAAGCGGATGCAGCCACTAGGAGGTTCAACAGGACAATTCTACACTTATATATAATTATGATATTGATAATATTGATTTAACATAGGTGCAACCATCAAGAGGTCCAACAGAATCACCGCATATAATCTAAAGTGGGTGCAGCTGTTGAGAGGTCCAATAAAACCACTACACATATTCTAAAGTGGGTGCAGTCATTGAGAGGTCTAATGAAACCACTTCACATATTCTAAAATAGTTGTAGCCATCGAGAGGTTCAATAGGACCACTGCATATATATATATACTATGATGATATCGATAATATTGGTATAATGCAACTGCAGTCACCAGTAGGTTACATAATCTAAAGCTATGTAGGCACTGGGAGGTTCAATAGGACCACTACACTCTAGTATTGATATGATTTACTAGTGAGTAGCCATGACATCTAAAATGTGTGCCATTGCACAATGTGATCTCAATATCTAGTATTAGAATTACTATCTGTTAGATATTGGCTAGTAAATGGAAATGGCAAAATATATTATCTAGATTAATAATTATGATATAAATGAGCTAGGTAAACTTTGTAATGACTTTGGCATTAATATGACAAGTAAGTTGATTAATGAATATTAAACCTAATTATTGCAATTAAATATAGAAAACTTATTATAAATATAAGTGGTGAATCATGGTAAGTTATTAATAGAAGTTAGGGAATAATCAATATGGGGAATATGATGACATAAAATGGCTAAATGAGTAACACCATAGGTAAGGTAAAGTGTGTAAATGTTACATGACATATCTTATTATTTGTAATGCATGCTTGGCATGAGTGCATGTATATGTGAGCATATTTTATCGAATACACCATTAAGCTTTATGCTTAGCGCATTGTGTTACAATGCATAGGTTATAGATAGACGGCTTCAATCTAGCCTTAAAATAGCAATGCAATGCAAATAGCTTCAAGTTTTGGTATACCTTTTTGTATTTTTTAGTTTGATGTATTAAGACTAGTTGGCATTCAATTGCACATAAAAGGGTGTGGGTTAAGTCTAGTCATATGTATGTATACTTTATGCAGTTGCACTAGCCATGTAAATTTGTGTTATAGACTTTAGTAATGAATAATAGATACTTAGTGTGTGCTTGATATATTATGATATTGAGATTGTTATGATTGTTGTGATTGTGATGTGACTAATGTCATTGAGATATGATGATGATGATATTAGGGTACCAGAAGGGTCTAGGATGTGGATTTGATATTGAGACATTATCTAAGTGTGATTTTCTATATGTTGTATTTTGGCATATTTCAATGTGCAGCCATTATGCTGCTAGATTTCTATCTCGACAGGATAGTTTGACCTTATGTGCATATATGCCTATTATATGATTATTTACATATGGCCACAGAATGTTCATAATACATATATTGAGAGAACATGGTTGTAAGAAGATAATAGTATTAACTAAGTAAATTCAGTTAATGTGTTATCTTTTATTCAAGCTAGCAACTATTTGCATAGGATATGTCGCAATGTGCCATCTCTCATTTAGATCTAGCTATCAGGTTAGATGATTGGTGTCACATGTACTACCAATTGAATCATGGATAAAATCTTTATGGGTTCTTCTCAAAACTAACATACCTAAAGTGTAATGGGTAAGAAGTAAAAATGAGAAAACTAGCCTTACTTGATGAAAGAAGACAAAAATCCTTATACCATAACCAAATATATCAAAAAAAGGATGGCATGACTCTTTAACAAATGTGTTAAACCTCACAAAATAAAATAAGGAGATCTGGTGCTAAAACATATAAGACCAGATCAATAAGATCCATGGTCTAAATTTAAGCCAATTTAGGAAGGCCTATTTATAGTCAAACACTTATTGAAAAATAGAGCAATAAGGCTATCTGACATGGATGGGATTGGAATTTAAGAACCTATCAAGGTTAATCAATTAAAGAAATGCTTTGCTTAGCTTATGTGCTAGTAAAAAAGATCCATTGAATTCTATAATACATGGATAAGTTGTTATTGTATTTGCCTTTTTCTTTGAGTATGATTACTGTATTTAGCATTATTAAGACTAAGTAGTCAAATGAGTATGTAAAAATAGTTTTCTTCTTTTTTTATATAAAGAAGATGATAAACGAATAAAGATATAATTAATGAAGCATTTAAAATAAAAGTCATGAATTACATTATGGAGAAAAGCATAATGGAAAAGAAAAGGAAATCCTACTCATATTCTAAACTACTCAACTACATTCTGCTAAGAAAAAAAAGGAAATCTAATGCAATCTAAAAATGGCACTTAAGGGTTGAGAAATTCCCAGAAGAGTAGTTAGAAAAGCCCAATGTCTTATTCTATCAATTAACTCAAGATTTATAAGCTAGAGAAGTCATCCAAATGATAACTTCATTTTTTCCTCTACATGAACTATGTTCGGTGCCATATCTTAATAATGTCACGTTTAAGTCCCACCTTAGAAAAACTACTTCTCACAGTGGATAGATTACTCAGGACTAAAATTTGTTGTGAATGCCTAAATTGATAGCTTAAATAGGAAAGAGTATACCAACTAGCCTCCTTAAAGTCAAGCAAAACCATGCCTCCCTCATGAAAAACAAGAGTAATATGGGACAACCTCTACCAAGGAGAAATAAAATGCATAGCATTATTAGTTAGACCCTCTAATAATCAAACCTAGTCCGTGGTATATCTTCAAATAATATGGACTTGCCTATAAGAATGGAGTCTATGTTGATACCCCTATAAGTTCTGTTTAGGAAAGAATAACATCAATTTTTCTTGAAGACAAAACTGAAGCAATAATAAACTACTAGTAAATGGGTGGTAATATTATGACGTACCTTGTTTAGACCTAACAAAGTCTTAGTCAAAACTAAAGGAATCAAGTTATAACCTATATGAAGATGATAGAGCAAACTAGTGATTAGAAACTCATATTTTCTAGAAAGGCTGACTGGTAAAAATTAACAAATGTGGTAATTGGCAATGATATTTATCCTCCTTGCATTAGGATGGTCATTCAAGAATAACAACTTCCTTAGATTAAGTTGATGATTGTGTGTTAGCACATGAGTATATTGAGGTTAGTCTAAACTAAAAGCAAGACCAAGTTGTGAAGGATATGGCATATATGGGTCAGACACAATTAGGGAATGATTCTATGGGTATGAGAGCCTTTAGTTAGCTTGAAACTCTTTAATTAAGAAACAAACCTCTTGGGAACAAAAATGAAAGACATGATCACTCAAATCACAAAAAGGAGCAATAACCTTTATAAAGGGCACATTTAATTCAATAAGAGCTAAAAACCTCAAACCAACCAAACCTATAGACCTAAGCATATCCCAATTGCCATTGGAAATGTTGGTGATAAAAGGAAGCAAAATAGTGAGGAATTCAAAAGACATGGTTGAAATCACCCTCAAGAATGAGAAAGGAGAATACAATTTAGATGTAAAGAATTATAAAGGGCCGAGCCATGGTTTATATAACATTTTAAATAACTAAAGCATGATTTAAATTAGATTAGGAAAAAGAATTCAAAAAATCTAAATTAGAGTCAAAATCACAAAGCGCCATCACATGATTATTTTGCAAGTCACAATATCATCGCATGGCTTTAAGTACAATTGCATGACTATAAATGTATTAGTGCATGACTATAGTAAGTCAAATAAAATAAAAAATGAAAGCACACCTTTAAAACACACACCAAAAGGAAAGTAAAGAGAAATATAAGGAGCATAACAAAGGATTCATTCACAATAAATTGCAATTCATATAACATTGTTCAAAAGAAAAAAGAAGAAAAAAATGAAGGAAAGAAAAACTCTATATGCTAATAGTAGCTAGAAGATGAAGAGCTATTCTTCTTAGAAGCCTTAAATAATGTAGCTACTTTTTAAGGGTCCATGCTAAGCTCTCTCAATCATTAAGAATATGCCTTGAGTTTAGCTTCTTGATCATTATACAACTACCTCTTACGAGCTAGACACCTCTTGAGATGACTAATCATTTATCTTTGTTCTTATATAGTGTCCAAAAAGAAAGGTTAAGAGCATATGAATAATTATATGAAGTGTTTTTAATCATAACATACATATATATAGGATATAATTGTGTACACTTGCTTTGTGAGACTATACTACAAGCTCATTCTTTAAACCCATAATAAGAACATCTACATACTCTAAAGACTCCCTCGAGCACTACAAATGACAAAGAAAAGGTTAGAATGGAACACCTTGAAAAAAACAAGAAGAAAACTATGAGAGTGCAAGGAAATATACCCAGCTAACTATAGTAAGAGTAAATGGCGTACTCAAATAAGGAATCTCTATAGTGTTCCTCCAAAAAGTTCCCTTGTTGCTAAAGAAATTGAAATAGGGATCATGTCTTATAGACTAAGTACCTAATATCCTTTCAAAAGAAGATAAATCAAAAAGAGATTTAGGAAATGAGCTTTCCTCTCAAAATAAAGGAGTACCAAGCTTAGAAAACTAAAAAATAGACTAAAGATTATAAGAAAAAAAATGGAAGATGCAGAAAAAGAGAAAATGAAAAAGTTACTCATAAAAGGAGAAATGATAGATGACACACATATTTTTTTAAGAGAGGGCTCCTAAGAAAAAGAGAGGTAATTGCACTTGTAATGCCAGTACACCGAGGCTCCAGGAATAATATCCTTATACATAGAAAAGTGTGCTCGAACTGATAGGTCACCTGCACGAGTCTCAAGGTGGGGCATAATACCCAATAAATTTTAAGGGGCTTAAAAAGATTTAAAATGACCTTAATAAAAAATTTAGCAAAACTAATAAATTATTTCCTTTAATTCTACTCTTGTTATTAGAGGGTTATTCTTTCCTAAATATTCCAACATCGTTAGAATTCCTAAATGCTAGTGTGCATGATTTTAGTTATTTTTGAGGTGAAACATGAGGGACAGTAAAGGGAAAGATTTTGTGGAAGGCATGATGGAGCTATGAGGAAGGGAAATGGCCTATTAAAGAGCTAGGGGCTGCTGGATTTTTTAAGAAAAGCCAAAGAGGTATATGGATTTAATTAATTGAGAACATGCCTTGCTTTCTTTTCCTCAAAGATTTTTTCCCCTTCTCTATTCTGGTAGGGTCTACTCACTCATTATGATTACTATGAATGAAATAATCACCTATCAGCTTCATCATAGTGTAGTAGTTCAAGAACATCAATCCTAAACATAGGCACTTATGTAATATACCTAGGAATAGGAACCTATGCTCTAATACCACTAAATGTGACACCCTTTACTAGATTCTTGAAGAATTTTGATAAATGGTAAACTCCTCATTAGGTTCCCTATCCTTAAATTTCCTCGAGGTTCATTCATTTAACTCCTATTGAAAATTTAATTATTCATTAAATATAGTTTAATTTCTTCTTTTGTTTTAGGGTACAGCTATTCAAGGTATGATAATCATATTAAACCATTAACATGCTAGTATATTAATTATAAAATTTTTGGTAGCACAATAACTGTCCAGGTGATATCATAAAAATTTTACACCTATAGAAAACATGTTCAATAATTATATTTTCAATTCTATCAATCTTAGACATTTTTGGTCCTCTAGATATCATAATAACATAAGCTTCAGGCCCACAATATTTTAGTCACAACAAAGATTTAAGTCATTTAAGTATCACATAATTTAATAATTCATATTATGCCAACCCGCACATTCATAATTTCATTTACTTAGGTTTGTAACCTTCAGCAGCATCAAGCATGCTGGACATATAACCTACAACTATTACATGAGTGCCATTGATTACACTAAAATCCATAAAATCTTAAACCTTTATTATCTCTATTGCTACACTACATATATTACGAGGCTTAACCACTACCCCTATTTACCTGTGCACCAAAACACTGGTACACTGAGTATAAAACTCAGTAGTGAATTTAATCAATTTAAAACATGTCTTACATATATAACACTAATAATTTAATATATATTCACTTCACAAAATTCATAAATATTAAGGTTAATCGTAAATACAACATTCATTTAAAATTAATTATATTGCTTTAGTTCCTCTGACAATGGAATTATATCTTTCCTTAGCTAAATGGTTTTATTTAGACCACTGTGTTAATTTTAATTACTTAATTTCAATTAATTTAATGTGCTTACATTATAAGCTCCTATATATTATATCCCATTGAGTATGCAACATTTGCTTGGAATTAAATATAATTCTTATTCTTTAGTTAAATGATTTTATTTAGGTCACTGTGCTAATCTCATTAATTAATTCATGTAGTTATTTAGGTGATTAAATGTCCTCAAGGATAATATTTAAATTATTAAATAGGTCCGACTAGATAGACTACACTTGAACACACTAGAACAAAAGGGAACTAAAAGGTGTGCAGTGGCCCATATTTTGGAACCCTAATCGCTACACTAGCCTGATATAGCTATAAAGATCAGTTCATAAGAACCTATTAAAGGGAAAAATACTGAGTAACTATGTATAAGGATCAATCTGTAAACCTTCCAAGGGCACTAATCATATTAAATAATCCATTTGGGTCTACCTAGCAGACTAGTGTAGTGGCCCCTCTAGGGACCTTTGCTGCTGCACCGGCATAATTCAATATATAATTAATGTGCTAGCAACAAGGAGTGTTTGCCTTGTAGACTAGTACAGTGGCTCAACAATGAACCTCGGCTATTGCACTGGTCTAGTCTAATAATCATACAGTCTAGCAGCTGCTAATCCATAAGTTGATCGATTAACTCATCCAGTGGGTGTCTAACTAATGGGCCATCTTACTTTATTTAACATTCATTTATTTACTGATCATCATTTTATAATATTTAAAAATGTTTAGCAATCAATTACAAATTTATTTTAACAATTGAAATCTAATCCAAGCAACTACAGGTCATTTTTGGTTTTACCGAGTAATTACGAGTCTATTTTTTTTCTAAGCCCAATTTAAACTTATTTATACGCGTAACTACATCTAATTTATTTCAGCATTACAGTTTAATTATGTGCACTTTATGAATCATATTTAAGTCAAATGAAGAATGGTCCTTTTATAGGATAGTTATAGGTCATATCATAAATTTTGGTCACAATTATAGGTCCATAGCCATTAAGTTTTAGGCATCTTTCCATGCCTCATTTCCTATCAAGCATTTAGCCATTATAGGCTCAAGTATATCCTAATTTCCTATTTGCACATTAGCCATAAAAATAACCCTAATTTCCTTTTTAATTCAAGTGCACAAAAGTATACTACGTAAGCAATACTTTGTGCCATTATAAGTCAAGTTTTAGGCTAAGTGTTCTTATCCTTTTTAAAACATTTGTTGAACATTCACTAGCTAATTGTTTAGGCCATTGTTTCTTTAAGCATTATCCAATCTTTAACAAGTCATATCATTCTTATGCATGGGTTATCTTATTAATGTCATGGTATACAATTAATAACTTTCCAACCATATTACTTCTATACACTAATGTCACTCCACATTATGTATATTAAAATTATATTCACATGCCAACCTCTCAGCCAATTAATTTAATAACTAAGGATATATATATATTTTCTTTCTCCATAATTCACTTTCCTTACATGCTACTTTTTATTTATTTAATACATGACCATATGCACTTATAGATTTTGGCCATGGGCATGTTACACAT
>CANXYI011295192.1:0-16205 GCA_948208565.1 Hura crepitans | reverse complement strand
CTTGTATGAATTGTGCAATCTTTTTTTTCTAAGTTAATTTTTAATGTGGATTAGATACACGTTTATTTTTTTAAATATAATATTAGAACTACCGATTTTTTTTTACCATCATATATATTTAATTTTACAAATTTCACATTGATTAATCTGAATTAGAAATAAGTCAATTTTTTAAAAATTCAAAGATTTCAAGTCAAAAAGAACGGATATTTGCATAACCTAAAAATTTTCTATTTTTTAATAAATTTATTTCAAGTTTTCACGGATTAAGGAAACTTTTTTTTTTCTTGACTTTTCTTAAAAGGTTGAGGATTGAATTTATTGGAGAAAGCAAAGGCATGGGCACAGGCTTTGCTTTTATGTTTTTTCTTTTCTTAAAAAAATTCTAAATTAAATTGATTTTATGCAATATTATTAAAATTAATTAGTATTCAACTACGAATTAATAATTAATACAATCTAATTTGATATAAAAATCAAAATAAGAGAATAAATATTATAATAAATTTATCCCAAGTGCTAACTTTGATCAAATGGTCTTGTTAGCTTCCAAATCTCCCAAATATCATTTTTTTTTATTTTTCACTTTTTATATTTTTATTCAATATTTTCTAATGCGAATTCCATAATAACATTATTATTCTATATTACTACTATTAATAAATTTTATATCTTATGAAATAACTATTTACACACACATATCTATATATATATAAAGAATGTGTGTTTTGTGAATTAATTATGCATTACATAATTGTTAAACTCTTGTTTATTATATTTTATTATAACTTATCATTTACATTTTAAAAAATTATTTTGATTTACTTGTTATTGTATGTTATAATAATTTTTTATTATGGATGATAATTTACTTGAAATTAATGTCTATAGATTTACTTTTTATATAATGTTATTCATACTATATTTTTAATTCAAATATTTTATAAATATATGTATTTAAAAAATTTAATAAAATCCGATTGGATTAATTCAACCATAATCCAATTACAGAATTGCTAAATAGTTTCTTTTAGCAACTTCTTTTTTACTTTTTTAATTTATTGCATTGCAAGTATGTAAATGAATTTATGCATTTAATTCTAAATTAAATAAAATGAATACGTGTTTTGTAAGTGATGGAGAATGTATTTAGTACTCCTCGTACCTTCTCCTAATTATATTCTCTTTTACTTTCTCTACTAACCACATGGTATGTGTCCAATTTATTATTGACTCGCAAAATGGCTCAATCCAATTCGATATGTCAGGATAGAGGCAAAAAAATTGTTTGAGGAGCTAAAAGAAAATTTTTATTTAGTTTCAAGAATAATATATGAATTTTTTGTGATAAAAATATACAATTAGACTTAGCTAAATATATAGTCTTAAAATTAACTTTTAAAGAAAATTAGAGTGAAATTTTTAATTTATTTTTACTTAATTTTATCACCAAAAATATAAACCTTTAATTTTTTTTCACATTATATATCATAAATTTTCTACATTTATGGTTTTGTGTATTTACCATTAGCAAACAGTTTAAGTTTTTATAAAAAAAAATAAAAGAGCTTGAATTATTATAAAATAATAATTTAATATTTCAGTCATCTGAAAAAAAATGATATGTTTTTAATTATCATGACTTTAAATGTTAAAAATTAAATTTATAAATATAATATATTATAAAATAAGTTAAATAAAAAATGTATATATGAAAATGAGATGCGAGACTAATTTTTTTCATTTGTCACCGTTTTTGCCTTTTAATAATGTGATTGTCTCCGCGTCCAAGTCATTAATTGGCCTTTTGAAAGCCATAGCGGTAGACCATTGTTTTTGGCTTTTTGCCCATAAATGACTTTTCATAGTCTATATTGGGTTGTTGGACCCACACCCTACGCCCTCACAACCTCGCATTCATTTCACAAGACAATATCAAATTAAAAATAACAATATTATATATGCAAAAATGCATGTATGAATCACATTCTAATAGATCGAAAATTTAATTATTTTTTAATTATTTAGAGTTCTATTCTTTTAAATTAATATAATTATATAAAAAAATCACATTCTGATGAATCACTTATAATTCCATTGATTGAATTTTTTAATACATCATAATTCGATTTTTACTTTATTTTTAATTATGTAAATATTTAAAAAATTTCATATTTTGAAATTCCTAAAGTGATTAGAGATTTTAAGCGCAATGATTTGATGCGTCTGTGTTTCGGTACATACGGATGCATATCGTTAAATTAAAATACGTAATTTACATGCACTTAATTTAACGATACATATCTGTACGTATCAACGCACTGTAATAATATTCAAATTTTATATTCGAAATTTTGATATAAAATAATTTAAAATTTAAAAAAAAGCAGTTAATTATGAATTTAAATTAGTAGAGTTATTAGATTTTAAATATGGAATGAGTAAAAGAAATTTTATAAAAACAACTATAGCACTGAAAGGCAAAGAATTGTTATTTGATTCTAATTTAGTAATATCCTGATATGAATCCCAGGTGAAGCAAATGCCTATTTTTAAAAGATCCTTTCAAAAAAAAAAAAAAAATTTCATGGCCTAGATTCCACATGGATAATGAATCAACCATTTATTTTACAGCTGGTGCAACCTTAACCCCATATTTATTATATAATAATAACCACAATTAATGCAACCTTAACCCCATATTTATTGTATAATAATAACCACAATTAATTAATAAACTCTCCTATTTTTTTTTAATTGAGTCTTAATCATGTTGATTATTTAGTGCCTAACCCTAACTAAGACGACAAATACATTAAAGGCGGAGAAATGGGAAGTCTAATCGACTTGGCCGCCACAACTATTTTCATTTTTTTCTCTTTACATGTCCTCATTCGTAACGTTACCCTTTTTATTTTACAAATATAATCTCGTCTCAAAATACTTTACTTTTTCTTTTTACAATTATACTTCTTCCGATCTAATTTCAAATGTATTAAGAAAAATTTAATTATTATAGTTTAATTAATGTATTTTTAATAATGCGTTTTATATTAATAAGGTATATATTAGTAATATAAAAAACGATAATTTATATTTGTTGATTACCGGGAATATCAAATATGGATATATTATATATTTAATAAGTTAACTATAATTTTAAAAGAGAAAGTGGCTATATATTGGGACAGATGAAAAAGAAAACTGAGATCTAATTTTTAAATTGATAGAGGAGTTAATTTATTAAATGTTTAATATACCCTATTTAATTTATCCAGTAATCAATAAATATAAATTATAATTTCTTAAATTACTAATATTCCCCTTATTAATGTGGGGACATTAATGAAAACACATTAATAAAATATAATAACTAAACTTTATTGATGTATGTAAAAAAGAAGTCTTTTAAGAATCAGACCGAATATTGAACCGGAATACTAACTTAGTCATGATTCAATTGATTCAAAATGGATTTATCAACCAAAGTTTTTATTTTTTTAAAAATATATAATTATTTATGAAAATTTTTTAAAATATAGTAACAATAATATATAAAAAATAAAAATAAATTTAAAAATTTATTTATCATCAACATCAATCTAAAATTAATAATTTCAAATTATTCACTATCTATTAAAATTATAATTCATATACATGTTTTTTTAAGTTTATTACTTAAAAAAAATTGATATTTTGTTTAATATATTATTTGCATGCTTGCTTTATTAGATTAAATATAAAATTTTTTGAAATTATACTAGTAAAAATTAATATTTAATTTTATTAAAATTCGGATTTTTTAAAAAAGAATTTTATTTAATTAAGTTTCAAAATTTTTAAGAATTTTTAAATTTTACTATTTAATATTTCTTAATGTTAGAAAAATTAAGAATTAATATGATGACAAACAATGTATATCATAGAGTAATTTTTAGTGCATTTGCCTGTTTATTATGTATTGACATATACCATTAGCTTGGTTGGCTTTTATTAGACTTTAAATACCAACTTCTTAACTTTATGAGATCTAGTATTAAAATATACCAAATATTACACATAATATAGACAATATTTTTAATAATTTATTAATAATTGTTCATACTAAACTAAATAAATAAATAAACTAATAAATTTTTACTCTATTTAACATTTTTAATTTGGGATTTTTTTATTACACAAATATATAAATATAATTCAACTAAATTAATCTAATTATCAATCAACCAAAGTATAACCCATTTTACTTTTTTAATTAATACTTAACTAATTAAATATATCTTATTATTAATATTCTTAAATTACTCCCTACATCATTTAAATATTATCATAAAAAAGCATATTAAAAGAAAAAATTATAAGTCCAAATTAAATAACATTTTTTTAGAAATGGAAAAAAAATTAAAAAAGCTTGGTTTAACTCGGTTTTTTTTTATTCGTTCCATTTTTTCTAATTCAACCTGATTTTATTGTCACCGTAAACTTATTTATTGAATCAAATCGAATCAATAACCGATTTGTTATTCCATCGATCTGATCGGCTGATCCGATTTTAACAACACCCATATAAAGAATTAAGGATTCATTTGGTTTGTCAACTTCAGTTGTATAAAATGAAGTACAGATAATTTGGTGGATTAATTTCGTGGATTGGAACAACCGAACAAGATTGGAAAAAAATAACAAAAATAATGACCGGATATTGAGAGGAAAAATCTAGAGATACTCTGCCATGCTTTTTTGTTAAAAGTATTTAGAAATAAAAATGATAATGAAAAAATCTAGTTGCAAAAGCAAAACTATCAATCAAGTAATTGACTTTCAAGAAACGAAAAAAAAAAATCAAGTAATTGACATGTCGTGTTTCTTACTGCAATGTTGAAAAATCTTACACTAGAAATGTGTTAGAAAAATATCTAATTCAGATTTGGAAAAATAAATAATTTCATAGACAAAATAAATAAATAAATAAATAAATAAATATATATATATATCCATTAAACTGTTTTTGTGAAAATTTTTTGTTTTTTATATTAATTATGAATATTACATTTATAGAAAAAATAGTATATTTTATATAAATAATATAATAATTATAACAATTAAGAAGCATATATTAAAAAATTTCACTTGAAAGGTGATAACATTCTGTGATATCTTTTAATTGCATTAATAAAATATCTTGATGTATTTTAATGTGTAACATAGTGATCTGTGTACTCTATTCAAAGACTATATTAAGTTATGAATTGACTTTTTAAATTTAATCGAGCACAATTGTTACAATAGCAAAATGTTTCTCGTCAAAGTCAAGAAAGATTGAAAAGTGTGGAGTTGTGGGTTCAGATACATAAGTTACCCTCTTGGTCTATATCGAAATTGAAAGCTAAGCAATTTGGAAATTTTATTGGGCAATTTTTGTATTATGACCCAAGAGATCTCCACGATGGTGAAGGGAAGTACATGCACTTTAGGGTTCACATAGACGTCAGGAATCTGCTGAAGCATAAGAAAAAATTGGTATGTTCAAATAGTGCTATAATCTACGCCCAATTTCAATATAAGAGGTTGTCGACTTTTTGTTTCTTGCATGGAAGACTTGGTTACACAGATAACTATTGTAGGATTTGGATTTTGAAGAATCCAGAAGACATTATGTTAGAGTGGGGCAGCTCTATCAAAGTTGATACACGCCGGAGTAAAGTGACAATTGGTCTATGGTTAAGGGATGAAGGGGGTGAGAATTTGTGGATTTACGAGTAAAGGATAAAGCCATTATTAAGGGCTATTCTAATTTGCCAAAATAGAATTGTGATCTATTGTGTTCTATTGATATGAATATATGCCCCTTACAAAGAAGTGTAGAGCGGTGAGTAGCTATGGACCATGATTTGGTTTGGGTATAATATAGTGATTATAAGATTAACTATAGATAAAAATCTTTTTTTTTGTGGATGAAGGGAAAAGAGGCCTAGATCTGTAAGTATTTTAACTTCATCTATTTCAAGAAATGTTGATTCTAATGGAGTTTTCTCTTTAGAAAATGATGCTCACATACATAGTTTATTGATGGGACCTGCTAGGCAAGCCTACTGGGAGCAATGAAAGCCATAAGTTGGAAATGTTGAGGGCTTGGCTTATAGAGACTTTATAAGGTGAGAATGGAGGAAATAAAGAGAACGATGGCTTTTGATTATTGTTTTTCTATAGACATGATAGGAAGGGGAATGGGTCTAGCTATTCTTTAGAAGAATAATATTGATATTCATAGCTTTGTAAATAACTTTATAGATATGGAGGTGAAGGAAGGGAATGGTCTAATATGATGTCTGAATAGATCTATAGTTATCTGGATAGAGGAAAAATATGGGAATCTTAAAATCTTATTAAAACCCTTTATCATAGGAGTGATAAACCTTGGGTAATATTTAGATATTTCAATAATTTGTTGTTGACAAATGATAAAGAAGGAGAAAGAGAACATCTACAATAATTGCTAAATAGTTTTCAGGAAGCAATTAAAGATTGTAATTTATGCGATCTGCCTTGTTCAAATTTTAAATTCAAATGGGAGAGAGGTCATGGTACAAATGTATGGGTTCATAAACGTTTAGATAGAGCCTTTGCAAATGCAGCTTAGAAGGTTTGTTTCCTAATTTTTCTCTTCATACTTTAATTTCTCCAGTGCAGATCATATGCCTATTTTGCTAGTGTTGAATATTAATCTTTTTAAAAGAAGGAGGAAATAGTTTAGGTTTGAGAATGCGCGGCTATATGAATCGAGTTTAAAGTTGGTAATTAGGAGGGGTTAGGAGAAAGTTAGGAGTGGCAATGTTATGGAGAGAAAGAAGGCTTATTTGAGGATATCGAGGATTTGAGTAAGACTATTAATATAGATTTGAAGAAGAAAAAACAAGAGATTCTCAGAAAGATGTGAAAGTGTAAAGAAAAAAGGAATGGTATTTGTTTAGGTGAGTTAAATAAGTTGAAAGGGGATATGAATTTAACTTTAGAAAATGAGGAGATTATTTGGAAACAAAGATCTAAGGTGTTTTAGCTTAAATATGGAGATTGGAACTCTAAATTCTTCCATAGAATAAGGTGAGAACTATGGATTTGGAGTACCACATTAGAGGTGAGAACTATGGATTTGGAGTACCACATTAGAGGTGAGAACTATGGCTTTGGAGTACTTTAATGTGGCATTAAAGCTCATTTTGGTAATAGTGATAAAGTGACAAGTTTGATTCCCCCAAGGATCATAATGGAGGATAATGATTTTTTACTAGCTCCATTCATGCCTAAAGAGTTTAAGGATGCTATGCTTAGTAATATGCACCCTGATAAGTCTTCAGGTCCAAATAGGATGAAGACGGCATTTTTTTAAAGATTTTGGCAACTTATTAGGACATATGCGGTGAATTATTATAGGGAGTGGTTAGAGAGATGTTCTTTTCCTAGTTCTTTGATGGATACTTTGATTGTCTTTATTCCTAAGTTAAATAATCTAGAAATGCTGAAGGATTTTAGGCCTATCTCTCTATGTAATGTGGTCTACAAGATTATAGCTGAGGTGTTGGCCAATAAGCTTAAATTTATCCTCCTTAATATTATATCTAATAGCCAATTGGCTTTTGTCCTTGGTAGATTGATTACTGACAATGCTTTAGTCACCTTTGAGCTTATACATGCAATGAAAAGATTGACTTGAAGGGGTGGGCTATACAGCTCTTAAGATTGGTATTAGTAAAGCCTATGATTGAGTAAAGTGGGTCTTTTTCAGGAACATAATGAGTGAGATGGATAAATGGATAGAATAGATGATGACGTGTGTGACAAATGTAAGCTACTCTATTTTTTTAATGGTTCTGACATTGGTACAATTGTTCCCGAAAGAGGCATTAGTCAAGAAGATCCTTTATCTTCCTACTTGTTTATTATTTATACAAAGGGCTTATATGCTTTTCTTAAAGATGCAAAGGTTAAAGGCATGATTCATGGATGTAAGGTGAGTGTTAGGGGACCTAGAGTTTCACATCTTTTATTTGCTTATGATTACCTATTTCTTTTTTAAAGCTATTGATAGGGAATGTCTTAATATTGAAAATATTTTGTCAGCCTATAAGGATGCATCTAGGAAAGCTGTAAATTATCAAAAATCAAGTATCAATTTTAGTGGTAATATAGGAGTAGAAGATAAAAGAAGATTATCCGATGTGTTGGGTGTTCATATACCTATAAATCATAGTAAATACTTGGGCTTGCCTTCTCTAATTGGTAAAAGTAAAAGAACTATCTTTGGTTTCTTAAAGGATAGGTTGAAGTTAAGGGTTAGCAATTAGATTAATAAATTCTTAAGAGTATGAAATGGGATTTTATTGAAATCTATGGCTCAAGTTATTCTTTTGTATTTCATAGGGGTGTTCCTTATTCCTATTTCTTCACATGATGAATTACAAAGGATTATGAATTCGTTTTTGGTGGGGTTCAACAGTAAGGGATAGAAGGCATATGCATTGGTTATCTTGGGAATGTATTGTATGTTTAAGTGAAATGGTGGGATAAGCTTTGCAACTTCCATTATTTTAATCTAACTATGCTAGGAAAGTAAATGTGGCACTTATTAAAAGAGCCTTACTCCTTTCTTTCAATAGTGTTCAAAGCTAAATACTATTTGAGAAGGGACTTTTATTAACTCAAGTGGGATCTAATATGAGCTTCACTTATAGAGGAGTTTTGTGTTCTATAGAGCTTTTGAAAGAGGGTGAAAGACGAAGGGTTAGGAATGGTGAGAGTATTTACATGTGGAAGGATGCATGGATACCTAGAGATAATGGATTTTATTTTGAGAGAATGGGCAGTTCTATAGATGATAACTTGAGAGTGTGTGACTTCTTGGATCTATTGAGGGAGGGTGGAATATTAATAGGATTAAGGGCCTCTTTAGCGATAAGGACGCAAGGGTTATCATTAGTATTCCACTGAGTTTGGACAATATAGATGCTAGGCGTATATGGCATTGAGATAAAAGAAGGGATTATAAGGTGAAATCATGATATTATGTGTGTCTAAATTTATTAGGTACTAATAAAGTGGTAGAAGGTGATATTTGGCAAAATGATGTGGAAGTTAGAGATCCCCTTTAAGGTTAAAAAGTTTTTGTTGAGGGTTTGAAAAGGTATTATAATATGAGTAGAAAAAGAGTTGATATAGAAGAGATATGTGTGGTGTGTGGTGATATGGAGTCGATGGATCATGTTTTTTTACATCGTGGAATGGCTAAAAGGGTGTGAAGAGATTGGGATATGATGAGGAATATTAACATTTTATTTAAAGATTTTGTTTGCATGTTTTCACTAAAAAAAGGTTAAGATGATCGGAGGAGGCTTGCACTATACTTTAGAGGATTTGGTGTGCACGAAATGAATACATCTAGATAAATAAAGTCAAATTATGATGTTCTTAAAAGATTGGAAATGAGCTAAATTGTTTAAACCCGTTCATGCTGCTGTTAGTGATTTTGAATCTCTTTACATAGAAGAAGTGGGTGTCTTTGCTTATATGGATAATTCTACTAGTAGTGTCTCTATACAAGTCATCTCAAATTATTCAACCTCAATTTAAGCCAATGATGCAGATTCTCTATAATATTTTGCTTACTATGATCTTGCTGTTAGTAGAGTTACTTGTCCTTATGCCTATCCTTGTAAATATGATAATGTTCAATTAGTGTTACATAATTTAGTATTGCTGCATGATATCTTTGTAATGTTATCTGTTAATTAGGTTGGTTGGATTAATGGTGTTGTGTTTAGGCAATAACATTGCATGGGTTTTGGTGCATTATTAAGGATGCTACTAGAAATTTTTTGAAGGTGTTGTTAGGCTATAGTGAAAGTGGTGGAGATGCTAGATTTGCAAAAGCCTTTGCTCTTAGGTCAAGTCTTAGATGGATTGAACTTAATGTGCTAGGATATAAATGTATTATTATGGATTCTCAAGTAGTATTTTGTTGTTCTCTCTAAAAATAAGGATGAGTTTGAGTTTGGCACCCTTATACAGGATTGTAAGGACATATTTTCCTATAAATCACAAATTCTTTGTAGGTGGGTGAGGAGGCATGTTAACTTAGAGGTTCACTTGATTGCAAAAGCTTCTAAAAGTTATTCCTTTTTTATGACTTGGGATCAAATCCCACATTGTATTGCACAGTTGCATGAATAAATCAATTATTTTCCTTTCAAATAAAAGAAAGATTGGAGAAAAATAAGATGAAAAATATGGTAAATAAGTTAGTATAAGTTAAAAGAAAAATAAGTTAAATAAGTTATGCTAAAAGTTTTAAATGTTATAAAAGAAACATATGAAATTTAAATATAAAATGAGTTAAAATACACTTAAATTGTTAAATTGAATAAAACATTAATGCTTGTTAGGTTTGAGTTTTTTTTTTAAGATAAGTTTGAGTTTTTAGTAGTTGGGAGTTCAGCAAAAAAATAAATGCCAAAATGCCATATTTGATTAATTTATTAATTGATGCTTAAATAAATAAGCTTTGAAAAGAGGTATTTGTTAAATTAAAAATAAAAGTGCACAATCAAATTTTCAACATCTAATATTAGAAATAAGAAATATATATTAAAAATTGACTTTTAACGAGCAAAATACTGATTTTTAAATATTTAAAGTAACCTATTTTTATATTTATTTAATTATAACAAATAAAAAATAAATATTTTTTGAAAAGTATGTGTATACATATATATTTTTATTTATTTATTCTATCTAACCTTTATTTTTTTATTTTATTTATTTCCATTCTGTTTTTACTTGGTTAGATTGTATTTTAGGCTATTTCAATGTAATTTTATTTTCGTTCAGTTAGAATGTACTGTAGTTAATTTTCATGTAATTTTTGTTTTCTTTTTTGCTTAGAATGTATTTTAGGTAATTGCCATTTAATTTAATTTTCATTCTAATTATTTTCATATATATTCCGTGAATGTTGTAATATGTAAAAAATAATTTTTACACGTTATAAAAATAACCAAATTATTTTATACCTAATTAACTGGTGTTTTCCTAATAAAATAAATTTTGATTTTCCTTAATAAAAAGCACAAATAATAAAATTTGTTTTCAAAAATTGACATGCGAGAACTAAAGTTCTCAAAATAATTAATTATTCGGTTTCATGTATGTTATTTTTAATTTCAAGCACTTTATTTCTATAAATATATTTTATTATTCTTTTATGTGATTGTGGTACTTATTTTAATGTTAAAACTTGTTTGAAAAAATAATAAAATTATAAATTTAATCTAAAAATTCCATATTAACTTAAGGTATAAATAAGAGTAAAGTCCTAAACCACTATAGTTTTGGTCCTACAAGGTATTTTTCAATTCTGGTTGGGTGGCGACTCTTACCTTATGGTGCCCAACTTGCTCTTTTTAGGCTAATTAAATAGGAATGACTTAAGATTCCTGTAATTTCCTTCTCATTTTTCGGGACTCGAGGAGTGAGATTTAAGTCTAGTATTTGGTTATTTCAGTTTGACCGGCCTCAGAAAGGAAGGGACGCCAACAGTACCAAACTTAATCGGAGGTTGTTTGGCAGAGGGAATAGAGGGAGTGACTATATCGACTGGAGAAGCCACGGTTGTAGGTTGAGCACTGGCTTGTGCGTTGGAAGATTGCAACAAAGTCCCGATCGGAGCCTTATCATCAGTGCTATCATTGAGTATATATTTATGCTTCTTGCTAATGATAGGGTCAACAACGCCCCTACCTTTTTATCAACCAACCGTAGGTTTTCTCGAGGGAGCAGTAGCAATAGTCAGAGTAAAGGAAGTTTGAGCAAAAGCTTTCGCCTTTTACTGTAAAACCTTCCTTTGCACTTCTAGAACACCCTGCTAAAAAGAAGACATATCACCTACAACAAAACAAAATGGTTAGCCACAAGAGAACAAAACATAACACACTAACTAAAATAATAAAGAGTCAATAAAGAACCTCCACCCTCTGAGTTACCGTCAGGACCATCTTCAGCCAAAAGTAGCAAATCTAAAGAGAGAAGAAACCTTTTAGCCTCTGAAAGAAGTTTTTAAAAGTCGCTCCTAACGGGAGAAATTGAAGATGACATACCTTTCAGAGAAATGCATTTATCCGATTGGTCAAGTTTAACTCCTGGCCAACCCCATTTCCCATCTATAAAAAGAAAATGACTATCACACCTTTTACTCGATTTATTCACCCCTATTAAAAATGGATCAGTTCTAGTAGTGAAGTTTATGAACCTAGTTGACTCTTGACTGGACAAGTAATAAAAACTACTAAAAAGTTTAACACTAGGAATAATGTCATACTGCCTACAGATACATAAAAATATAAACAATAATCCTCTAACCATCTGAAGAAAGTTACAATGGCCTGAACTCATGTATTCATCTTATCCACATAGAATGTACAAAAAGGAAAACGAAAGCCAAACTCAAAGAAATGCTTATAAACAATAAAAAAAAAACTTATTATTGAAAGGACTACTTAATGGCCCCATACTTTGCAGACAAGCAAGAGTAACTATATCGCTAGGAATCTTATATTTTTCTCTAATATAATGTAAGTCGTCCGTTGTTACCCTAAAAAATTTATTAACGGAAGGCAATGGCATAAAATTGTCCATAAAAGAAGTATCGCATCCTCGACACCTAAATTCCCACTAGAGCTAAGTATGTTTGGCAAATGTAGAGATACAACTCTAGTTCTAATCTCAAATAAAATAGAAGAAGAAGAAGAAGAAGAAGAAGAAGAAGAAGAAGAAAATGACAACATTGAAGATGAACTAAAAGAACTCCTTCTAAAAGGAAGAAAGAAAACTTACTGAAATTGAGTGAAAAGGTGCCTGAGACGATGTAAATGAACCAAAAAATAGAAGAAAGCAAAATGTCAAAGCCAAAGGTAATGCCACAATAAGAAAAAAGGAACGTAAAAATTAAGCAAGGTTAATAAGAACCCCATAATAGGCTATGCCCTAGTAGAATGTCAAGAGATGTGCATTTATGGCAGTTAATAATAGTAGTGAAGAAATCAAAGAGACGTGGCAGTTACATGCAGGACACAAAAATGCTCCATAGACTGATTAGCCACCTATCTCTGAGGTCTAAAAAGCTCTCCTTAGACCGACTAGCCATCTATCTCCGAGGCCTAAAAGGCTCTCTTTAGATCTATCAAGCACTTATCTTCGAGGTTTAAAAGGCTTTCCTCAGACCAATAGGTCACTTACCATATGGCAAACGGCTCTCTATATGCCGATCGGCCATATGGCTCCAAGCCTCAAAGGCTTTCCTCAAATTGATCGGCTACACGGCTTTAAGGTCTGAAATACTTCTCCTCAGACTGATTGGACATATAGATCAAAATTGCATATCACTTCTTTGTCTTTTGCTATCGCCTTGAACCCACGTGTCCGATCATTAGACCATTGCGAATGGAACAAATAATAATGCCCATATGACCCTAGTCCCTATGGGCCTAATGGACATCATTCATATGCATATATATATATAATAAAATAAAATAAACATTACATTTTTACATAATAAAAAATATTAAAATTTGACTGTAAAAAAATATAAATCAAATTTAATTAAAAACCTTGCAAATAATGCAATTTATGAATTCTTTATATGTTTTCTACTCAATCTTCTACTTTGAAACTAATATCACTACCTATATCATGTCTAAAATTATCATCATTAAATAAGTAAAGTTGATTTTTTTTATTAATCTATGATATATCATTTAATTTAAAGCACATACTATTTTATTTTTTATTGTAATTTTTAAGGTAAAAAATATATAAGAAGATAGAAATATAATAAAAACTATAAACTATCTTGATCTCTCAAACTTGTAATCTATATGATACACTATTTTGATTCAATAAAATCTACCTCTCATTTTTGTCAATTAAACATTCATGCCATTTTGTATTAGTTGAATGGTCAATTTACGATAAAAATTTAAATAAATTTAATAATTTAAATATATATATTTAAATATTTTATTCAAAAAATTTAATAATATAAATAAGTAAATATTCTATTAGTAAAGATCTTTCAGAAAATACTATTTAACAATACATTTGATTTAGTAATACATTTTCTTAATTTACAAAATTCTCATTTAGTAGTCCCTAAAGTGATTATGACAAAATTATAGGTGGCAAATGGATCGGGCGAATTATTTTTGAGTAAGATCATTACAAGCCGTCATAAATAGGTTAAAAATTGCAGGTCATAAAGGGTAGAGTCGGGTCAAGTTTGGGTCATAATCCAAATGAATCATTATTAAACCGGTCATAGTCCAAATAAATCAACTTACATGATATTATTTTTAAAATTTTTTCATTAAAAATGAAATATAATCGTGCATATCTTATAAAAATAATTATTTTTATAATTCATATTATTTAAAAGTCACAAAATCATAAATAAGATAAATGAGTTGACTCAAACGAGTCACACAATGAATAGGATTTGATCGGATCATAAATGGGTCAATAACAGATCAAGTTGAGTTGAATCTTCGCGGATCGAATTAATTTTTTCACCTTTAAATAATATAGAAAAATTAAATATAATCAGCGGTAAACATTAATAATTTTTTAATATAAATTATATATAATTATTGAGATATTTTAGTGTAAAAAATTCCCACTATTTTTGTTATAAATAGTGCATGCATATATAAGTAATTTGTGCTTTGTACTCACTCATATTTATATCATACGAATTATATTTTGAGGTTGATTATTTTTTTGTAAAATTAAAAGTTACAGTTCTTGTATATTTTTTTTATTATCTTAAGAATAATATTATTTTCTTTAAAAAGATTTCGATCCAAAAATAAGTGGATTGATTTTTGTTTTAAGATAAATGGATTGATAATACAATTTATATTTAAAAATGATGCGACTCAATTTTCTCAAAAAATTTAATGTATAATTTTTTACTTTAAGCATTTAAATTTTATACAATTATATGTTTTTTTTAAATTTGATAGAAATAATATATTATTTGGTGGATGATTTTTTTTTTTTGTGAAGTTTGAATTGCTAAATTTATAACGAAAGCATGTATTTAAAAAAAAAAAAGCCAAAATGGGCCATGCTTATTAATGGCTTTAGTAATTATTTGTAGTTTTTTTTCCTTGGAGTAGGAGATTAAATAATTGCTTGGTAAGAAAATCAATTTTTGTTTTTATTGAAGCACTATTGTTGATTGATGTAACAGGACCAATTAATTACTTTATTGACAATTTTTTAGTGTAATATAACAAATTCTATTTTGCAAAAATTTAAGATTTAATATATAAATTAAAGGGATATATTTAATTAAAATTTTAATAGATTTTTTTTAAAAGATTTTTAATTATTAATTTTTAAATATTTTGATATACTTTTAATGTATAAATAACATTAATCATCTTTCTAAAAAAGTATGAATGACTTTAAATAATTTTTATTAAATGACTTTTATAGATTTTTAATTACTTTTATAAACTTTTTATTTTTATTACTCAAATTTATAAAGATTTTATACATTTATTTTTATTACTCAAATTAATATTTTATTATTGATTTTAAAATGATCTAATTAGATATCAAATTCAAAATCTTACAAAATAAAAAAAACATAAGAATATAATTTAAATCTAACTCAATTATGTTCCTGCGTATTAATTAAGAATAACATCAAAATAATATATAAAGTTTGAGTTAATTTTTAATTAAAATCATATAATTTCAAATTCAACAATTGGATATCTAAAGTTTATATGGTATTTCAATTAAAATTCTCTATCTATTTTTCTATTAAAATTGAAGAAAATTTTATTTTTTTATTAAAAATTAAAAATTTTATTTTTTTTATTAAAAATTATTTTTTTCAAATTTTTTTATAGTAATTAATGTCATTAAAGATCAATAATACATTTTTATGATTTTTATTAAATAAATTAAATAATTTTCTTTCTATTTATTTATATATAGCTAATATTTACTTATATAATAAAAGAAATATTTAATTTTATCGAAATATATTAGAAAAAATATACAACATTTATTTTTTAATTTTTTTAATAATTAATATAATTAGAGATTAATAATAATTTTTTGTCCTTTTTATTAATTAAAAGTTGAGT
>CANXYI011295171.1:0-15627 GCA_948208565.1 Hura crepitans | reverse complement strand
TTACATACGAAGCGAAAATAAAGGCATAGACAGAAATAAAAAGAAAAAATAAGCAGTCTCATAAATACAAAAATATTTACAAATAATTTACCACATCTAACTAGTAGATGGATAAAATGTAGAAAGAAAAAAGAACAATGGCTCGAAACGGGAACGGTCAACACACCGGTATATTTGCCTTCAGAAAGATCGAGAGTCGAATTGAAAAACCATGATTGAATCTTGAAAAAAACCCAAAATATGGTGTGAAAATAATATTTTTTATGTTTTCTATGTATTTCTCTCTCTAAAAATTAACCACCCTTAGCCAAAAATGACTCAATTGGGTTTTATACATGAACCTTGAGGTATAAAATGGGCATTTTCATGATGAAAACGGCTGTTTTGGGCTAAAGAAAACAGGTGTTTTCGTGCCTAAAATGCCCATTTTGGGCTCAACGGCCAAAACGGGCATTTTATTATTCTTAGCCTAAAGGGGCGTTTCACATGTAGGAATGCCCGTTCTAGGCTCAGCGGCCCAAACTACCATTTTATAATCCAAAACGGCCATTTTTGGGTGTTTTTTGGGCAAAGACAAAAGAAGGAAAATTTTCCAAAGAAAACTTTGAGATATTCGGTTCGGACATAAAAATCCAATTTTTAGGATTTTTGTCCTTTTGATCATCATTAGGCAAACCGAACCTAGGAGCCCCTAAAACCCAGTGTCTACACATAGGTAGTACCATTACAAAGTCCATAGTAACTTTCTCCTATTTCTATTCTGGTATTGCTATTAGGCGTAACAATCTAAAAGGAACTTGATGTTCAATCTCCATCTACTAAAATGTTAAACATCTCGCTAAATACTCAGCTATATCATGTTTAATTCTTAACCACTGATAATGAGGTTTCAAATTTAAGTACATCTTTGTAATTCCTGGATGTATGGAATATGGAGCTTCATATGCCTTTTTCAATTTATTATTCTCAACTCATCAATGTCAGGTACACATAATCTACCATGGTAGTATAAACATCCATCTTCTCCCAGTTCAAATTCAGTAATCTTCCCCGCTTTGACTTTACTTATAGTTTGCATAAGTTATTCATCTCATGTCTGTGCCTTTTTTATTTGCCATTTAAAATTAGGCTTGATCTGCAGTTCCACTAAAATGGCATCTTTCTTTGTGTACTCTATTTTGATATTCATTGCTCTTATGGTTGCCATAAACTTTTGACTCAATTCATCTACAACCACATTTACTTTTCTTAGGTGATAATCAATCAAATAATCATAATCCTTAATCAACTCTAGCCAATGTCTCTACGTCAAGTTTAACTCATTCTGTGTGGAGATATTTCAGGCTATTATGATCAGTATAAATGTAGCATCTCTCACCATATAGGTAGTGTCTCAAAATTTTTAGTGTGAAGACAATGGCAGCTAGCTCTAAGTCATGAGTAAGATAATTCTTCTCATGTAGCTTTAGTTGTCTAGAGGCATAAGCTACCATTTTACCTTCTTGCATCAATATGGACCCCAGTCCATTATGTGATGTGTCACTATAAATGACAAAGTCTTTCCCTTGCTCAGGTTAAGTGAGATTAGGAGCCTATATTAACATTGCCTTCAATCTGTCAAAGCTGGCCTAACATCCATCATCCCATACAAACTTCATATCATTTCACAACAACCTGGTGAGTAGAGCTGTAATCATTGAGAATCTTTTTACAAATCTTCTATAATAGCCAGCCAATCCTAAGAAGCTTCGAATCTCTATCACATTCCTAGAAGAATTCCACTCTAATATAGCTTTAACCTTACTAGGATCCACCCTAATACCTTTAGCTAAGGCAATATGGCTTAGGAATGCCACCTCATTTAACCAAAATTTACACTTGCTCAACTTAGCATACAATTATTTTTCCCTTAAAACCTATAACACAATCTTGAGATACTACTCATGTTCTTCTTGACTCTTGGAATATACAATGATGTCATCTATGAATACCACCATAAACTGGTCCAAATAAGGTTTAAAGATTCTATTTATTTGGTCCATAAAAGCTACTTGGACATTAGTGAGCCCAAATGGCATCACTAAAAACTCATAATGTCCATATCTAGTTCCGAAGGTAGTTTTTGAGATATCAGCTTCCTTAATTTTTAGATGACGATACCCCTGTAACACTTTTTACCCATTTCTACCTGAAATAGGCAGAGCATATCACTTTTCGCTGAGGTCACCCATCCTAGGATTTCCCTAGGGGCTTTTCAATTAATGTCTACCTAAGTTTGACTTCTATTGACCAAATCCTTGCTTTACACAAATTTGATCACTTATTCTAAATTTACATCTTATTTTGGTCCATTAAAACTCTCCCCAGACAATTACAGAAATTTGAGCAGTATAACGACTGCCCTAGTTCTTAACCTCACTAAACTTGCAAAGAAAACACACTTCTAATATAGACATCCTCCTTATTCCTCCTCTGGACCTTCTGGTCCTTAAGAATCAATCAACATCACAAACATCATTATCATTCATAACACATAGGGTCATAGACCTATCAACACACAAAGGCATGCTAGGAAAATAATAATTCATTACTAACACTGCACATACATTTTGATTTCACTTCATTAATACATATAGTCTTGCTACCCATTCTAACCTACATATATACATGAGTGCAATACACTATTCATATGTAATTTAAAAGGAAAGTAATATACCAAAAGACACTAGGATAGCTACACCAATGCTGATGTCCAATGGTGACCCGTACTCTACTCACGACCTACGCATTGGAACACCAATACATTGAGAACTAGACTTAGTGGTGGAATAACATAATTATATTATGTCTCATGTAACAAGCAACATATAAGGTTTATTTATTCATTTGTACTGAATCAGGTATTTACTTATCCAATTTATGCATCATTCATTACAGTTTACTTTATCTGTTCACAGGCCCATAGACAGACAACACTTAAAGACACTGGATAGTGAGACTATCCTTTTGTAGTGGCCCATTTTTAGGGCCTAGGTAGCTATACCTACCTCACCTAATAGTAGGGACCCGTCCATAGGCCACTCCCAATATCAAACTAGCAGATAGCAGGGACCCATCCATAGACCACTCCCGATATCTGCGAAGCATCACAAGAAAGTGGATAGTAGGGACCCGTTCGTAGACCACTCCTAATATCTATGGTCACATCAAATAGGATGCTGAAGCATCGCATAGTCTCAACACCACTAACACATGGCAATGGGTCCTAGAAGGACCAACTACTTAACAGCTGCTATATCCCTAGTTGACCGATCAACCCATCCAGTGGGCATCTAACTAATAAGCTATTACCTAATTTAAACCATCTTCAGTGTTATTTTATCCTTAATATGCCATTTTAAGTCTAATCCTCACATTTAATTTCAATTTTGCCACTGTAACAAAACCACTATTCATTTGGTTAGTTTCTGCAACTGACAATATTCATTTGGTCATTTTTCCTCTCGTGCCTTCTATTATCTCTATCAAGCAAGCTTTATTTTCGAGGTTTCTTTACCCTATTGTCCTTATCTTAATGCCATAATATAATGTACATAAATTCACCAAGTCTCTACCCCATTTCTTCCTCTCACAAAGTCACATTCTTAGGTCGTACTTTAAGCCATTTTAGGTCATTATATTTGCCATTATTCCACTTCATTTTCACCATATTAATACTACATTTATTTTCCATATACCACCTCACCATTCATACTCAGTTATAAGCCCTCATCAGCCACCCTTACACATACACACACACACATGCCATTTCTTATTAAATTGTTACACAATTTATATTAATTTAACCCAAATTGCATGCTTATATTTACATTACACCTACACAACATGCAATTTGTGCCATTTCTATTCAATTAACATAACTTAAATTTCACACACATGTAAGGTATAATAAAATTATGGTATTCTACATACCTAGGGTGCTTTTCCATCCTTGTCACCACCACTTTGACTTAGATTTGTTAGCTCCCTCACTCTTGAACTTTCTCCTCCTAACATAAACCAATTTGACTTAGAAAAATTCCTATAAAATTACTTATAGCTCAAATAGAGATTCTAACACCATAACTATTATTAAAATAGCCTAAATTAACTATATTAAAAATAAAAAATGAAATTTGAATAATTTTACCTACTTGAGTTACTATTCACTCAAGTAGTGAATTTTTCAAATTAGCTCCTTTTTCTTGAAATTCTTGGTGGAACTAAGGCTTTTGGATGATAGAGGTTTATTTTATTTTAATTTTGGAGGGATTTATGGAAGATTTTGGAGAGAGAAAGCTTGAAAAAGGGAGAAGAATAGCCATTAATGGCGTCGAGCATGAAGGAGTGGGGAAGAAGATGAAGTACTCTTCTCCTCTGGGCTAATTCAACATATTTAAAAACTGATGTGGGCTAGGTTTGATCCATTTAGTTGGCCCAAATGAGGCCCAATCCATCCATGTACATAATAGGTCACTTTTGCTTGAAAAATTCAAAAAATATTATCTACATGTCCAAATATTCCCATTTTAGTTGTAAAAAATCTCAATTACTGAACTAAGGCCTGCATAAAATTTTGGCTCAAAATTCCTTCAAGAGCAAAAATCACTATTCATCATACACCGAGTTTAAAATTTAAAAATTCATAAAATATTTCTTGTTGCTCCAAAAATTCTCATTCTAATTTTAAAATTCCTAATTTAATGAGACTAAGGTCCATGAAAAATTTCAACTTAAAATTCCACTGTTGATTTTTTAGTACTATTCACGGTCAGAATAAAAATATTCATAAAAATACCAGTTGACCTCAAAAAATTCTAATTCTTCCACCATCACACTCAGTGGAATTTTTGAGGTATAGGTTATGGTATTTTGGAGACCATCCGGACACATTCCTAATCTCGAGGCTGTCCTGCCCCAAAATCTTTTTATCTCCGAAAATATTAGTTTATGTCTTAATATAAATTATTGGTTTTGCTAAAATTTTTAATTCATTTGTTTTCCCTAGTTTGAGGCCCGTCAAAGTTGATGACCAATATGCAAGTCATTGGACTCAGAATGATGACCCGTACCACGGGAACATCATCAGGGTTCGTCTGGTACCATTCATAAGACTTTGACTTTTCGGGCATTACAACCCCGATCTCATATCTATCATGGAAAATATGCTAATACCTCTGAGCTGATCAAAGAGGTCATCAATTCCTAGCAATGGATATTTATTCTTTATTATCACCTTATTTAGTTGTATGTAGTCAATACATAACTGAAACAACAAGTCTTTCTTCTTTACAAAGAGTACAGTTATTCCCCAAGGTGAAAGTGCTCGATTTGATAAATCCTTTTTCTAGTAATTCTTGTAACTACACTTTTAATTCCTTCAAATCCTTAGGTTCCATCTAATAAGGGGTAATAGATACAAGTGCTATACTAGGATATACTCTAATCTCAAAGTCAAGCTTTCGCAATAGAGGTAATCCTGGTAACTCCTTTGGGAATAGATCTAGAAATTCTGACACTATAGGTATTTAATCAAGGCTAGGCGTGGAGCTACTGGTATCAACTACATGGGCTAAATAGGGCACATATCCCTTATGAATAAGTCATCTTGCTATAACAGCTAAGATGATATTAACTAAAGAGTTTCTCTCACCCACAACTGTTAACTTATGTCCTTTCACCGTCTTAAGGGTAAACCTCTTATGTTTATAGTTAATCATTGCCCGTTATTCTGTTAAACAGTCCATATCCAAGATAACATTAAACTTATGAAAAGGAAGTTCAATAAGGTTTGCAGGAAATAGTTGATTCTAGATCATCAGAAGATAGTGTTTGTATATCTTATTCACGATCACACTCTGTCCAATTAGATTACTAACTTGAATATCTATATCTATAGGCTCTAGTTCTAACCCTTTATCTCATGCTCATGTAGTGCAAACATAAGAGTGGGCTGATCCTAGATCTATTAAAGCTAAAACATGTACATCAAATAGATAAAATGTACTAGCAATAACATTTAGAGCCTTTGCCTCCTTGTGAGCTCATATGGCATACTATCATGCTAGAGATCGTGCATCAGATCTAGTTCATTAGCTACTACTAGGCTTATCACCCTTATTTTATCTTTACGCCCTAATCTGTGGTGCTGTAGAAACCTGTGTTTAGGTAGCTTTAGCCTACCTTTATGGATAGTCCTTTTGAAAGTGATATTTGGCCCCACATGTAAAACACTCTCCCCTTCTTATTTACCAGCACTACCTCTAATGCCTTCTATTACAAGTCCCACAAGTCGGGGGTGCACTCCTCAACCTCTATAGTAGGCCTAGTTACAAAGCTTGACCTGACCTCTATGTCTGGGTTTGCCTCTCTAACTAGGACTGGGACTCTCTCTATCTCTTACTAGCCCTAGGTGCGAAGCTAGTCTACCCTGCTATAAAGGGCCTCTTCTTTTAGAATAACTCTTTCTTTTCCTGCATCATTTCCTTCATATCATATGTTGTTGACACCAAGGCTGAAAAGTTTATGATCTTTATAGTGGCTATTTGTGTCTTTAATTATACATTGAGACCCTTCTTAAACCTCTTACACCTCTCTTCCTTAGTAGAAATTCATTCCTCCACATATCTACTTAGCCTCATAAAGGCTTTCTCGTATTTAGACACAAATATTCTCCCTTACTTCAGGTTTAAGAACTCTTATCTCTTTTTATATTTGTATAATTCTAGTATGTATCTCTTTTTGAACTCCTTTAGAAAATACTCCCAAGTCACTTCAGTTGCTGCTTTCCTTCTCTTTGTGATATCCCACCAATTATAGGCTTCCTCTTGGAGGAGTGAGGTGGAACAATTTAAAATTTCCTCTTTCATACACTCTAGCTGCTCTAAGATTCTAAGGGTTCTCTTTAGCCAATACTCTGCTCTAGTAGCATTATCTTCTCTGGTCCTTAGAAAGTCCACAGCTCTTATCTTTTTCACTCATTCAAGGTAAGTCTTCTGTAATGCAGCTAGTGATGGAGGAAATGGTATAGGAGCTGCTAGAGGTGGTAGAGCTACTATAAAAGTATGCCTCAACAAATCTACTATCTACTATAGAAGTGCTAAGGAAGCCTAAGTATGTGGCTATGTCCATGTTGTGGTCAGTGTGCAGCATCACTAGTTTTTGGAGTGGTTGCACTCACTTCTATTCCCTAAATAGTGGTAAGAGCATGACTAGCCACCTCTTCTCCTCACTCTAATGGTGTCCTTTCACTCATCTTGTTTCACTACATAGCAAAAATATCCTATTAGCCTCATGTAATATAGCTTCATTAGAATTACAGAATTCTAAACACTGGCACACATGTATAATAAACCAAGGACTGCCTAAACCCACTCTAATACAACTAAATGTAACACCCTTACCTGATTCCAAAAGGAACCCAATAGGCAATGCTGCTTCCCACTAGTCACCCATCCTGATAGTGCACTAACTCCTATTCATTTAACACTTATGACTATATGTATTTAGCAGACAAATATTGATTCATTCTTTATTTTGCCCTTATTTCCTTCACATGCTGACTATAACAAATTATGAAAATTATTTAACAGGATATAAATTCATTTTACAAAAATTCGGGTAGCATAATAGCTACCTGGGTAATAATCCCAAATTTAAACCTGTAGAAAACACTTCTAATAGCATGACCAATACATCCTTCATTATTTGGACCCTTTTGGATCCCCAAGTTCTCATCTCAATTAATCACAGTACATAGGGGCTCAGGTCCACAACATTCAGGAAACATAGTTATTAATACTACATAGCTAATTAATTATATAATCACGTGTTCAAATAATAGGTATATGGTAATCACTATACATAGATAATATCCATATAGTTAAGCCTAGCCCATTGGTAAAAGAGTGCCACTACTATAATTTCCCAAAAGTTCTGAAATTATACCAAAAATAGCTATATTGCTATACTTTAAGTATTAAGGCTGGGCTGCTACTACTATTTATAACATGTGTATCAGAACATTAATACACTGAGTATAAAACTTAGTGGTGAATTTAATGTAATACGTACATGTCATGCATACATTCATGCAAAAATAATGATATAAATCCATAATGCAACACATAGAATTATTAACATAAAATATTATTAAATCATCTTTCAATCTTATGATTTATTTACCTATGACATTCCATTTAATTAATTTTTACAATCTACATTATATTATTGTTATTATTTTTCATGTATATACAGGCCCATACTAGAAAGATTACACTTTAAGGCACTGGATAATAGGATCTAGGCTGTACAGTGGCCCATATTTTGGACCTTGATAGTTGCACCTACCATGTCTGATAGTAGGGATCAATTCATAGGAACCTCCTAATACTGGACTAGTAGATAGTAGGGATCAATCTGTAGACCTCTCAATATCTGTGGAGGGATAGCAATGATTAGCCCCATGGGACCTCTCAATATCTCGATCATCATTAGCAACATGTCTCAAGTGGATAGCAGAGATTAGCCCTGTGGGACCTCCTAATATCCACAATCCATTAGATGGGTAGCAGGGATTAGTTCGTAGACTTCCTAATACCTAAATATGTAGGGCCCAATAACAGGACCTCAGCAATTGCCCTTGCCATCACAATCACATAGGCAATAGCCTTAGAAGGACCAATACTCCTAGTAGCTGCTAACTCCCTATTTGACTGGTCAACCTATCCAATAGGTGTCCAACTGATGGGCTAAGTCCTATTTATTATTTACTGACATAGTTATAAGCCATTTATGTCTTTATGTATATTTTACAGCTATGAGTCACATTAAAATTTGTGCACTTTTCATTTTGTCATTTTTCTCACATCTCACTTGGTATAAAGTCTTCATTAATCATGATAAACAATTATCATAAGATCTCACATTATGTCCTCTATATAGCATTACTATATTTAGCATCAATTCCTATTATATGCATTCACTTTTTGTCACGCAATCCACATGTCCTCTTTCCTATGAAATGTGCCACTTACTTACACTCCAAAAGTCAAATTTTCTTTACATACAATTACTTTTACATTTCACATTAAAGTGATACATATCTCAATTATCCATTTTCATATATTTTCTTTCCTCACATTTCATACCACCACATATTATTTTCTATATTTTCACCATAACCACATAATTGGCATACACCATACACATATGCACATGCCATGGCTATATGACATACCATTTGGCCACATGCACTACACACACATCCACATGCATTCACCACTCAAATGTCATATGTAACATCATTATCCTATCATACAAGCATAAAAGCATGATTATTTCACATAAATATGAACATACATACACACACTCACACTTCTATACACATGTACATGCACACATACATAAACACATATCATGGCATCCATCTATTACACTAAATTCACATACTTAGGGTGTGAAAACATCCTTTTTCACCCCTTTATAGCCTTTGCACCCTTCCTACTTCAACACTTCCTCTTGAACCAACATATGTAACTTTAACACTTAGAAAAATTCTATAAAATCTTACATAGCTCCAAATAAAAATCTATAAATGTGGTCTTTCTTAGAATTACTAAGACTACCTAAAATAAAAATAAAAACTAAGAAAAGTCCACTTTAACACAAATTGGGCACTATTTAGCTCATCCTCATTTCTCTAATTTGAGTGTATTTTGGGGTTGGAATGAAGAAAAAATAGAGAGAGGTGGTATAGGGAATGACATCGACAATGGTTTATGGGGCAGGAGATTAGGGATGATAGCTTACATATGTGCACTCCCATATGTGTGAGGGTATTTATATTAAGTGGGTGGCATGGTTAGATCATGACACATGGTGTTCTAACGGCTTAAATAATTCTAATTTCTTCTTAAACTTGGAAAATTTACAATAACTTTTCTAGACCGCCAAAAATAATCATTTTAGTGCCAAAAATCCTTAAATATGCCCATTAAGGGGCCTAAAAAAGTTTAGATCCAAACTCCAATGGCAACTATGGTTACTATTCACTTATTATAATAGGAAATTCTAAAAATTATCAAATGACCTTAGAAAATTAAAATTCCTTCACTAACATAGATTGTAATTAGTGACCTTTAGGGTATGCTTTTTTCAAGTTTTTCCAGGTCACCCCTAGTCATTCTTGACACAAAATCCATCTAAGGACACTATTAACTAGTTTACTATGCAAAATGAATTATTGGTTATGCTAAATTTTTAAATTCTTTCATTTTCTTCATATTCTAGCCTATCACTATTTTATGACTAGTACACAACTTTTTTAGCCTTACAAAGGTGTCTTAGCTCCCTATGGCACTATTTAAGCCTAGAAGGTACTATCTATGAAACCTTAATTTATGAGCTTTACATAACATGCATAACCATGCCAAAGCATGCACTAACCATAAATGATGGGACTTAATTGGAAGAAATCCCATAATGATATAAGACTTGCAAGCTTTTCACTATTATTAGTTAAATTAGAGTTCTTTTTAGTTTAGGATTGCTGAGCATACTTAAGCCCATTCTATATTGGATATGTTTAAATCATATTAATAGTTCTATCTTAGCATAATTATTAGTTTGTTGAGCATACTCATGGAAAATAATCATTAAACAAGACTAGGGAAATATTATGTTATACATATGAATCAAATGTTGATAATCTAATGATTAGTACTTGTATAAGATGCAATTAGCATATGATACCTACCATTTAGTTAATGGTTAGGTTTGTTAAGCATACTTAAGGCCTTGACCTTAACCAAAATGGAGAAGCCAATGCCCACTATCCTTGCTAATGATGCTTATATTGATATGCAGTAAGCATATCTGAAGCACATAGAGGACATATATGTTATTTCATGCATTATATTGCATCCATGTCTCCTAAGCTATAGAAACAACATGAGCATATAGATGCTCCTACAATTCTACTTCACCTAAAAGCGTTATTTGAGGAGTAAAGTCAGACTAAGAGATATGAGATCTCAAAAGCCTTATTCTACTGTAGGATAGTAGAGGGAACTTTAGCCCCCTAACAAAAGCAAAAGATGAATGGGTACATAGAGTGTTTGGCAAGTTTAGGTTTTTTGTATAATGCATATTTAAGTATAGACTTAATTTCCTTATAGCTATGCAAGTTTTATGCTTAAGTATCAAATGAATAAGATGACACCTATAATCACTGAGCTAATCAATATGCTTAAGCTTATTGAAGATGTTTGCAATACTCATAAATCGAGGTTATGTGAAAAGTACCTTCAAGGCCAAAAAGTGTACTTAGAAAGTGAGACAGCTTCACGAGGCTCGAGAAGGGGCGTATTGATCATGAAATTGTAATAGGCCAACAAATGGGTAAAATGAATTAATTTAAAAATTTTAGCATAACTAATAATTCATTTTAGGCAAAAACTAAGTGAATCGTAGCCTAAGATGGACTTTAGCCGAGAATGATACAGGAAGTGCCTAGACGGACCTAAAAATATCATGCCTTAAAGGTTAAAAATTCCACCGAGTTTATTGGCAAAGGAATTTTAATTTTTTGAGGTTGTTCGATAATGTTATGGAATTTTTCAATTTTTTGAGGAATTAGTTAACTGACTTGCTGATGGAATTTTGATGTGAAATTTTACAAGCCCGTAAATAGGCCTAATTGAGGATTTTTGGAATAAATGTAACAATTTTTAGAGGTCTAGATGAATTTTTAAAATTGCCCAAAATTTCAACTAAAATCAAGATTTTTCGGGGTGCTCGGGTGGCACATGTCACCACCCAAGGGACCTACTCATACTTATAAATAGCCCATGTGCCAAGTGGATCTCTACCACTAAGTGCCACCTCACCCTCCACCTTATTCCCTTATGCCAATGCCATTACTGCCTTTAAGCACCATTTTTTTTATATTTTCTCCTCTCAATTCTCCACTATTCCACCACTAAAAATTCTTACAATTAGTTAAAAAATATTCCTTGAGGCTTGTAGAATCCATAGATGATCATAAGAGTGAAGAAATATCCCCTAATTTAAAGGTATATATATGGTGATTAAAAAATTAAAAATGGTGTAAGTGACTTATTTCTCAATTTTTATTTTAGTCTTAAGTAGCCTCCATAATTCTAAGACTAGCCATGTTTTTAGTTTCTCAATTTGAACTTGGTATGAGTTTTGAGCAATTTTCTAAAGTGAGGAATGGTGTATGTAGGCATAAAGAATAACCAAGGAGAACAAGGGAATAAAGGCTTCTAAAGTGTGGGAAAGGACTTGGAATTGATATAGGTACATGAATTTGATATAATTTAAGCATGCCATGGTGTGGGTGTTTATGAAATAACACAATTATGTGTATGGAATTTTTAGTTTGATCATGTGTGTGAGTGTAATATTGAATTAATTATGCTAGTATTATGATTTTATGTAGAAATAATGGTTTGTATATGAATTTGGTTAGAAAAATATGTGTACAATCATGGATCATTTTAGCCTAAAGGTATGTTAATGTATTTTGGCATGTAAATGAGTTATGTCATGGGTGTGTGGTGTGAGTGATTGGAATTATCATGTGTGGCAGGGGTATGGATGATAGGTATGTGAAATTGGTAAGAAGAATGGATGAATGTGCAAAAACATTCTTTAGCCAAGAGGTATGCTTGATGTATCATGGCATGGATTGCATGGTATGGTTTGTATGCTTATGTGTGTATGGTAAAAATATGATATATGATGTGTATGTGTGAACAAATGTGCAAATGTGCATGTGTGTGACCATGATCATGATGTGGTCGAGACGTATGGCATGGTGGCATGACATGGTATGTATTTGTGGCATGGTGTATAATGTGTGTGTGTGTGTGGCGTAGCATGATGATAACATGATGTATGACATGAAAATAGCATAAGATATGTGTGATGAGGTGTAAAAATATCATGTAAGGTATGATAGGTAAGGTAGTGTAAATGTAGTTGTAATTTAGTACAAGAAATGGCATGAAAGAAATGATCTTAAAATGGCCTAAAAAAGTGTCTTAAAGTGTGCCTAAAATTGGAATGTAAATTAAATATGAGAGATACTTGATTTTTATGGCAATGTGATGCCAATGTTGTTGCCATATTAGATTGAATGGACTGAGATCATATTTGGTATAGAATGGCATGTTGATATGGCTTGAAATGGAATGAGGAAATGCCTAATAAATAATGGAAATTGACCTATAACTATGTCCCTATAAATAAAACAGACCAGAACAATGTAATTGAAAGTGAATATGTAGAAATGACTTATAATAGGGACATGACATAGACATGAAAAATGACTTATGACAATGGCATGACATGGACATAAGAGGACCTATAACTATCTTGTGTAAAAATGGATTTATAACTGTCTAGTATAAAAATAGACCTATAACTATTTGGTACAAAAGTGACCTATAACTATCCAATGAAAAATGAGGAGTTTAAAATGGAAAATAATTATTTTTTAATAGTATGTAAATAAATTAAATAAATGATTTGTAATGGAATAAAAATAATTAGTAGATAGTTAGACCATTAGTTAGACACCTACTAGATGGGTTGACCAATCAACTAGGGGTTGCAACTGCTAGAGGTACTAGTTCTCTAGGCCATTACGAGTATGATGATATAGGCGAGTGCAACCATTGAGGTCTTGATGATTAGGCCACTACACTAGGCCAATGCAATGACTGAGGTTCACCAGCTGAGCCATTGCAAAGTATGATATTGATATTTCTGTCTAGTACGAGCATATCCCTATTATCATATCATGTGGGTACAGCCACTGAGGTAGGCCATTGCACAAATTGATTGATGATATGACATGATGTTCGATTGATATTTTTATTTGTCTATTATTAGGGAGTTCCAGGTCCCTACTATCAAACCAGGTCAGTGCAGTAACTAAGGTCCACTAGCTAAGCCATTGCATTAGGTCGGTCAAGAGACTGAGGTTCAAAATGTGGGCCAATGCACAATATTTATTTCTTTTTTTATCTAGTGTCTGTAAGTGTAGTCTAACTAGATGGGCCTATGTAATAAATTAAGTAATGAATAATGACGAATAATAATAATAAGAATTATGAACAATTAAATAATTGAATCAGAGTGATTAATATACTAATTAGACTAATGGATAAAATAATATTATTTTTATAACATGGACATTATATAATGCATTATACACTCATGGCATGTGTGATATGTATGTATACTTACACTGACATGTTTTTATTATTTCAAATTCTCTATTGAGTTTTATACTCAGCATAAAGGTGTTCTAATGCATAGGTAATAAAAGATAGTTGTCCAGCCTTTGTAGATTTTATAGTGTAGTAGTGAAAACAATAAAGGGTATATTTTTATACTTTTGGGTTTATGTAGATACACTCATGTAAATACTATGGGTTTTGGGTTTACCCAACTTAGAGGCCATGAACGTCTATAATTATAAGTTTGGAATAGATGAATATATATACAGGCCATTATTTGAATGATTTTAATTTATGTACTTTTTTTATGATTTTGGGCTGAGGCCCTATGTGATATTTCGATATATGATGATGATATGATTAATGTTATTAGAGGACCAGATGTAATGACCCAAAAATTCGACTCTCATGAATAGGACTTCCCAGGATGAATAGTGCTTCCCGAGACTTGAGGCCCACTAAGCATACTGACGATAAGTATTAATTATAAGAGAATTTTAAGCAAAGTTTAAAGCCAATTCGAGGTCATTCGGATGGTTAAAAATGGTAATTAAGATTTTACCACAGTGTCTTGTGAATAGTGCTATAAGCAAAGATGAACCATAAAATAAATTAAAAGTTGCTCAAAATAATCCAAAAATATTACAACCTAATACTCAAATATGCCGAGTAGTCTAATGGCTTTAGAATCGGAATTTTCTGAGTTCGAGAACTATTTTTACCCAATTTTTGGGAAAAAATATATTAATTTTTTAGGTTATTGTCAGAATTTAGGCATGAGATTTTGAGAGGATTTAGGGCTTGAATTTATGGAATTTTGGGGATAGGATTAGAGAAAAATTGACTTTTCTATCGGTTATAACAATTTTTTGAAGTAAGGAAAAATTAATTTTTTAGAAAGTATATAAAGGGAAAAAGTTCCCTCCTCCCTCACATACACATAAGTCTTCTTCCTCTCCTCCTCTCTACCAATTTCTACCCACCTCTACCTTTCACTTTCTCTTGCTAATTTCTCTCTCCTCAGAGGGACCCATGAGGTGAGTTTACACCTAAAATAATGAGCATTTCGAGATAAGTCCATAGACACCAAAATCATCTAGAACGGCAGAGTATTTCGGGAGGAAATCAAAAAAAACTGAGGTGAATAGTAATTTTCTCTCTCTTAAGTTGTCTTTTTTCACAAATTTTATTTTTCACGAGTTCCTAAGGTGATGTAGAGCACATATCTAGGCTCGAAATATTTTTTGACTTCTAAATTATTTTATATTAATTTTTTATTTTTGTGCCCTTTTGTATTCGTAGGTGAGATAACAATCCG
>CANXYI011295047.1:0-16117 GCA_948208565.1 Hura crepitans | reverse complement strand
CATGTAAATATTATCATTCATCGTTTGTTATAAGCACCTTATCCAGACATCGATCATAAAGCTCACATAGCTCAAGAACACAAGAGACATATATGTGTACATCATTCAGGGTAGAGTTACATTGAAAAGTCTCATTCATTTACCTAAAGCACAAACTTACCCATGCAAGGCATCACATTCATATCAATCCATAACAATTCACACATGCACATCTCTTAGTCACATAAGTCATGCACACTCACATGCATCAGCCACATACCATTATCATTTCTATGCACATAGATACATTTAAGCCTCTAACTCATGCATCAGTCATGCATTTACATCACACACAACACATGTGCATATGATGTCACACATATATTTGCACGATATTAATATCTTGAACACTAGACATGGTTCAGAACATTTCTTCATACTTATCACTAGATTCGGTTCGGTCAATTATTAGGCTATCTTCAAACTCATCACCAGATTCGATTCAGTTAACTTTCAGCTTATTCAGACTTATCACTAGATTCGATTTAATCAGCTTATTCATACCTATCACTAGATTTGGTTTAATTAGCTTATTCAAACTCAACTCCAAATTTGGTTTGGTCAACATTTAGCTTTTTCAGACCTACCACTAGATTAGGTTTAGTCAACTCTTTAGGAGTTGTAGATACCCTTTTTCGTTTAACCTAAATAAACAATATTAATAAGGAAATTTAAATAATTAATGTAATTAATATATTCCATAATTTTTCATTACTCGCTCATATTCGAAAAAAAAAAAGAATTATTATTATTATTATTATTATTATTATTATTATTATTATTATTATTATTATTATTATTATTATTATTATTATTATTATTATTCATTCTGTATCACTACTATTGTTTATATGTGATTATTATTCACAAACATTATATTCAATCATCACTTTACAATTACTTAATTTAAAATTTTATAATATATGTTGAATATTATCATAAAAAAATTTTCAAATTAGATAATGGGTAATATGAAATTTCTTGTTTCATTAGGTTACTAATTAAACAAAATTAATTAAAAAAGAACTAAACTAAAATTAAATTATACGCTAATAATATAAAATAAATAGGACTACAAAACATTATTAATTACAAAATTAACAAACTATATGAATAGAAAAAGAGAGAACTATTAGGCCTAAGTTGTCCAAGCCCAACAGTGAGCCCATAACCCAAGTCTAGTAGTCCATGCCTAGCCCATCCTACAACTAGCTGTCCTCCCAAAAGCAAGATAAATATTTCACCTACAACAAATATAGAGCGAGGGAGAGGGGCTACTACAACAGTAAGGAAAATAGTGTAGAGGAATGGCTATATAAGCAGTAGTTAGGACATAAATAAAAAGGGGGAAAGATCAAGATAGAAAGGAAAAACAACAAAAAAAAAAAAGCTAAAATAAAAGAGAGAAATAAGCAATGAAAAACAACAGGAAAAAAGCAAAAAAAAAATAGAAAACATAAAAAGAATCTGAAGAAGGAAGTAGTAAAGTGTAAGGAAGCAGAAGAGAGTTACACTACTAATAACAAAATCAAAGCAGTAAAACAAGGTAACTTAGTTACTTGTATATGATTCTCTCTTTGATATTTTGAAGTCAGTTTTGATTTTCATATATCAAATCAGTTTTGATTTTCATATATCAAAGAAGGTCAACCTTTAATTTACTCATTCTTTTATTTACATGATTGCTACCTAAAATTTTATCTTTATATGCATTATAAAAGTTAGGTTTAATTTTTATTAATGTATGAAGAGGGTGAGTAATGATCTTACGGTTTCTATGCTATATGGTTGTATTGAAAATAATGTGATAAGATGTTTGAGAATATAGGATGATATTTAGTCCTCAGATTTGGTATTCACACACATTACTGTTTGAGATCAACATAAATATCCATCATATTCCTAAAATGGGCAAATATTCACTGCATTAACTAGATCAGTTAATGAAATATTTAATTAGGCAACAAACCATACTACTCTTAGTGTGACACCTCCTATCGAATTCCTAAAGAAAACTGACAGGTGATGCACTTCTTGCCAGGTCACCCATCCTAGAATTTCTCCAGAGGTAAACTCTTTAACACTTATGAATTGTTCTAGAATTCCTTCAGGTGTTGCTTAGATTTCCATTCTAATCCTTAATCATGTTTATTTATGGTTTGACAAACTTAGAAAAACCATTTATAGACACTTTACAAGTTACAAAAAAATTAGGCAGCACAAGGTTACTCGGGTGACATACCAAAATTTTTTTCACCTATTAAGAACACTTCTATAGGCAATCATTCCTTTCAACCTCCATCTAGACTCTTTTGGTCCCCCAATCAACATTAGCACACATCAACGTATATTAGAATCACACACACATAGGGCCTCAAGCCTACAATCATCAAAACCACAAGCAATCGAAACAAACAAAACACCTGTTTATATATATCACATCCATGTTCAATATATAGACATAACAGCTCCTAAGCATGCTAACCCATACCTCCAGAATTTACATGAGTACCATTACTTAAAAAAAACTTTATTTACCCTTTAAGACTTGTATTGCTACATTGCATGATCACCGAGGTTGGTTTGTTTATCCTTGCTACCTGCGCATAACACAGGTACACTGAGTATAAAACTTAGTGGTGAACTTAAACCATTTAAAACATGCCACTTGTATTAACACACACAAGCGAACATAAAACAATGGTCTAAATGTAGTGTGTGGGTGGTATGCCAGGTGATTAATGACATTCAGATGATATGCCACGTTTACTTTAAAATTACTAAAATGCCACTGTATTTTATTTATTAAATTTATCATCATAAGTTATCATCAATTATGCTAGACTTGTATTTTATCTTACTTTAAATCAGTTTCATAAGCCTGACTAGATAGATGACACTTACAAACACTAAACCAAAGAGGGAATTGAAAAGTGTGTAATGGCCCACATTTTAGACCTCAATCGCTGCACCGGCTTGATACAACCATAGGGATTAGTTCACAAGAACCTTCCAAAGGGCAAAATGATGAGCAACTATGAATAAAGATCAGTCTATAAACCTCCTAATGGCAATTATTCATGTCAAACTATTCATCCGGGTCTGCCTAGTAAACTAGTGTAGTGGTCCCTTTGGGGACCTTTGCCGCTGCACTAGCATAGTCTAATTTATAGTCAATAGTGCTAGCAATATAGTGGTCTACCCCACAAACTAGTGCAGTGGCTCAATTATGAACCTCAATCACTACACCAGCCCAGTTTGATAAACAGACGGTTTAGCAGCTGCTAATCCCTAAGTTGACCGATCAACCCATCTAGTGGGTGTCTAACTAATGGGCCATTTGACTTTATTTTAAGTTTATTTCTTTTCTTATCATCTTTTTATAATACTCCAAGTTGAAAAATATATAGTTATAATTTTTATTAAATAGTCAATTTTTTACCTGGATAGTTACAGGTCATTTTTAGCCTTACCGGACAATTATGGGTAAATTTTCTAAGATATTTTAGGGCACTATCTTAGGCATAACTAAAGCCATACTAATTCTAGCCTAGTCCATTATTTTGGCTTAAATAAACACATGCTAAGCAATCATTTTAAACATAGTCCCAAAATTCATTTTATAGGACAGTTATAGGTCATTTTACAATTTTACGGTGACTATTCTAAGTTCATTTTAGGTTTCAAGCCATCTTTCAGTGCCAATTGCACTTATTACCATACATTTTCATAGGCCTAAAGCCAATCCTAAAAGTATATGTCAAAATGCCATAACAGTGGTTTCAAAACCATGTCACATAAACATTTCAAATTGGTTCAATTTAAGGTACCATTTGCATGCATCTTTTAGTCCATTTACAAGCCAATTTTATCAATTTATCACAAGCCAAATTCAAGTTCATCTTTCAATCCTTTTCTAATGTTAAAAGGTACCCCATATTACATTCATTTCAAGCCTTGTTAATCATGCATATTCACCTAGGTCATGCCCTATAAACATTGACAAATCTATGCCAAATGTGTCATGCCATGTTACACACATAAACTTGTTATGCCTTACCTTATTTTTATGTCCTTTAGTCTTGCATAGCTCTCAGCCAATGTTCCCAAATTGCCATACACATGCTTGTAATCACATTCAAGCACGCATTCACGCATTTTAACACCACACAAGTGTGCTTAAACACAAATGATGCCATTGACATGCAAACTAAGCCATTGCACACCTTAGACATGACTCGCCCACACTTAGTGCACGCACACACACACACACACAAGCCTTAGTCACCCATTTCATCACTTACACCTATAATGCCATCACTAACAAGCTAATCCCCACACAATATGCCAAGCATACATGCCATACAACTAACTTACTCACCAAGGCACCTCCCAACCTAATAAAGCCTCACATCCATAATAACCATTCTCACTACATACACATATAATTCAAGCATAATTCATGTCCAATATCTTAGAAGTCATGCCAAAATTACCTTAAAAAGCCATATATACATCACACACAACCTACATACCTCTTGGCCAAATGGAGAACTCACCCTTCCATGCACTCTATTCATCAAATCACCATTCTAAGCATGCATTCCACACATAATTAACCTAAATACATGCCTAAATCACCATTGCACTCACTTTAGCTAAGTTTATCACAATTTCCCTACACAATATCCATACATAAGCCATGGGAAATAACCAAGGCATAAGTCAAATGCTCTAAATTCACATACCTCACTTCAAAAGGGGATAGATTCTTTATTTTAAGCTTGAAAGAAACCAAAACACACCTTAATATCCCTTTTCTTCCATTCACGCCATCCTCCCTTCAAAATTCCTAGAAAAATCATACAAGTCCCCAAATTAAATTCCAAGCATATAGATAAATTTAGAATCACCAAATCCTCTAGGAACTAAATTAAAAAGGGTTGAATTACTTACACACAAGAAGTTGCCCTTTTAGCCCCTTTTGATGTACACTTGCACACACTTTGAATTTTCTTTAAATTTAGGGACTTCTTTGGCCTCCAATGCCTTTACAAACCAATTCACAACAAAATTAGAGGATTTTTAGTGGCAATTGGCAAGAGAAAAGCTTGTAAGAAGGAAGAAAAATGGTGAAAGCTAAGTGAGAATGGCATCAAGACATAATGAGGAGGAAGAAGGGAAAATGGGTGGGTAGTTGGGGTGAGTAGCCATGTGGACACTTATGTGTTAACTTGAGGCTTATATAGTGGGTGAGGTGGCACTGGTAGGGCTACATGTCACCCAAACATCTCGAAAAAGCTCAATTTCGATAGAAACTTTGGGCAATTTTTAAAAATCACATAGACCTCTAAAAATTATTATGTTTATTTTAAAAATCCTCAATTATTCCTATTTAGAGGCTCGTAAAATTTCATTGCAAAATGCCACCGACAAAACAGTTAATCGACTGCCACAATTTAGGTGCAAAACCCTAAAATTAAAAAAAAAATTGCAAACAACCTCGAAATTCAAAAATTCTTTCACTAATGGGCTCAGGAAAATTTTTAACCTTTAAGGTATGGCATTTTCAGGTCTGTCTGAGCATATCTCAAGTCATTCCTAACCCGACTCCATCTGAGCCTACGACCCATTAGATTACAACCTAAAATAATTTGGTGTTTCTACTAAATCTTTAAATTAAGCCACTTTCATCATTTTATGGCCCCTCGAAGATTCATGACCAGTACCCCTACCTCAACCCTCATGAAAGTGACCTGGTACTTCGAGAACACTTTTCGGCCTTAATGGTACTGTTTACATAGCCTCAACTTACGAGTGTTACGCTTAGTACTTGATATAGAATACCAGAAATGGTATTATAATCATAAGCTAATTTTATTCCCAGCTAACATTACTAGAAATATAGAACTTATGAGCTACCAATAAACTAAATATTCAAATAAAAATACAACAAGTACTACCAAACACTCTAAGAAAGGATGAAGTACCTAGGCCAAACTCAAATAATAAATTCATTCAGCCCCAATCATCTTAGGACCAGAAAAATTTTCTTTTAAAAAATTTATATATGTATATTTGTTGTTTGATAAGAAAAATCAGTAAACAAATATATATGTAAAAAAATGAACTTAATGATTTTTAGGAATACAGTTTCATGTAAGAAAAATTTTCAAAGTAAGGGGCTTAATAGTTCTCATCAATGATTAAATTCAGAGGTAAGAATGAATATAAGTATTGATGGAAATGGAAAAAGAAGTTTACTCAAATTTTAATATGAAAGGACCAAGGTTAATAAGTAAATGCAAAGTAAGGGTTGTAAGTCATATGAGTTCAAAATAAATAAATACATGCAAGTAAGTCCTAAAATAATCTACCAACACATATGATCCATAAAGAAAATAATAACAATGTAATATAGCTTAATTAATAGTGATAGCAAACTTATCTTAATGAGGGAATCCAAAAATGAAGAAAATTATCTTTCCCTTTTTAATCTGCACAAAGAATATAAAGAAAAATGAATGAGATTAGATAAATAAAAGGGATAACTAGATATTTATTATTTAGAATAAAAAATATATATGCCACAAGTTCAAAGTATGAATGAAGAAGAAGTAAATATAGAGCCATAGTCAGTATATAAAGCAAAGAAGCAAGAGAAGCAAATGAAGAAATACAAAAATTAATCATAAATTGACCTAATTCTATAGAAATAATGATTCTAAATATATTTAAGTAAAAGGTCACACAATAAATCTTATGAAATATTCTCAACTCAGGCACATAATCTATAATAATCATTATACTTAGGATATAGTGCCTAATAGAAGAGTTATAAGGCAGCTGATAATATATAAAAAAATTAACAAGATGTGACAAGAGATTCATTTTTCTTTACATAAACAATGATAAAATCATCTTAATCATGGTATACTAGCACATGAAAAAAAAAAACTTCAGTGCATAGAGAGACATAATAGTGTAAATACATTAAATAAGAAGATAAAGAATTACTGGCGAAAATATATAACAACTAAGCTAGTTCTTCAAAAATTAATAGTAAATAAATTTAGAACATAAAGGGAGACAAATAATAAAAGTAAAACACAATTTCGAGATAGAAAGTTTCCACGTTAAAAAGAAATAGAGTTGAAGTAACAAGGAATTATGCTTATACCAAATTAATGTGAATCATTGAAGAGTCATAATAATTATTTCTAGAATGCATATGCACAGTACATCTAAGTAAGTTAAAGAAGTAGCATGGATAATTTACCTTAATATTATCAAACATTTATCCAACCTACAGGAATCCAAAATCAACAAATAGAAAGCAAGATAAAAAAAAAGGGTCAAATCATAAACAAAAATTAGAAGAATAGGCAATCCAAGTTACAACAATTAAATAAATAAAAAAAAAACGCGAATCAAATTTAGCAAGGACTTTCTTATAGTTTCTCATAATATTTAAGATCAATATCACTTTATCTTAGACATAGAATTTGGAGTTTCTTAACATGATCAATGACCATAATAACAGAGAAGGTGAAACGGAAATAGTAACAAGAAATCATTAGTCTAGAAACATGAAGAGATCAAACATTAACTAAACCCAAATCAACCCATACCTTTCGATAAAGAATTAAGTAAAAGCTATCACTAGAAAAAAAAATTTCAATCTCAGCAAAGTAACCTAAATAATCAAAATTACATATAATAGGAAAATTCAAGATAACCATGGTAGAAATAAAAATCAAAATAAATATTTCTCTTTGCGATTTACATATAAAAATTAAAAAAATAAAAACGATACTAATTCAGTAAGTCTGAAGTTTAGCCCCCCACAGAGTCATCATATAATTTAAAATATATAGGATGAAATAGATTATAAGGAAGTAATGTAAAGCTAGGAAAAACATTCAAAATTACAAAATATGCATACATGAATAAACAAGACCTAAACCATTATTAATATCGGAGAAATTGATTAAAAAAATAGTATAATTAATAATCCAAAAATTCATGAGTCGCAAAATATTTATCATTAAAATAAACATTTTAGATAGCTAAAAATCAAAATGAAATGTATAATAGGTTAGTAAGAGCCTTTAAATTTTGATACATAACACGAATCAAAAAAGAAGTAATAAAAATCAAGAATATAGATCCAGAAATGAAAAATCACATAGAATATGCAAATATTACTGAAAAAAAAAAAAAAAAAAAAAGCAAAACTCAAATACATGCACAGTAGTTTTAGAAGTCTATCAACATGCATATCCTAAAAACCCAATAAATTCAAATAAATAACATGAGAAATGGAAATTCTCATCTAAAAATGAATTGAGAACAACTCAGTTTTGGATCTTATTTGTCTATAATGGTTTATCTAATCCAAAACACTAATCTGTGGGAGAGGGGGGTGTGGTTGAAAACATGAATAAAGAACTAAAAAGTATAAGAATTGATTATCAATATCTCTAAAATAAAAACAAAGACATATTCAACCTTTACTAAGGTCTAAACCCAGGGATGAAAGAGGTCATTTTATAAAAACAACAAATAACAACATGTTCTTGTCATTTCTTTAGCAAAAAAAAGAAAAAAAAAAAGTGGAAGTTGGTAGCGAAGGAAATGAAATGGTAATATAGACTTCCAAATAATCAAAGTTATTGATATTAAGAAAAAAATGTGTATAGGTACAGTAAACTATAACAAAGAAGAATATCGAAAAACATAAATAATAATATTATAAAGTCGTAAAGTAGAATGAAGAGATTAAATTAAGCATACATGAGCCGAAACAATGATGAAATTATTAGAATAATTAAATATGATATGACTTTCGAAACTAACTCCAAAAGGTAATATATATATATATATATATAAACCATGCTTCAAGTAGAAATCAGAATAATAGCTAGCCGATGCTAATAGAATAGGAAGAATATTATAGGAAGCATATAAACAGGACAACATATATATTAAAACTAGTAAAATATAACTGAAATAAGATGGGCATTATCAACATAACAATTTCATTAAACCAGACATTGCAACATTGAAGTTGTAGTGGTACTTATCTTGATATAGTGGTCATACTCTCCTTTTTACCTATCAAACTCGGTCTTGATATTATTGCCAAGGGATAGGATGATCTCTAGTGCTCTAGTCATACTTCCAATTGTAGAAGTCTGAAATGAGTTGTGTTCATCACCATAGGATAACTATAACTCGTTGATATAGAGTTTAGATTTGGGATGCTTGTTGTGTGAACAGCTTCATCTTGAATGTTATAGTTTAGGGAAATTTGCAGCTTTGACGGTTGACCAAAATCTTTTATTTCCTGACTTATTTTATTGGATCGAAGCATGGAGGTCATATGCTCATTCTCAAAGTAATTAACAGGACCCACACTACATCCCGTCGGGACTGATAAAAAAAAATTTTCACGCAGGATATCAGTCAAGTAAAATAGATTTAAAATTATAAAAATATTATTGCAAGAAACAAAAGATTGAAATTAAATTAAGAGAGCTACTGCAACTTCTGTTAGTAAAAAGGGGTGTATTCTTACAGTATAGTTTGAGATTAAAAATGAAATAAGGTAGAGGGAAGGGAACATGCAGTCAAAACGATTGAGAAAAGAGAAATAGGGAAGGAAAAACATCGGTTAGAAGATGAAGAAAGAAGCCGTGACGGAAAAAAAGGCAGAAGAGTAGTTGGCTGCCATGAGGGACGACACTAGTCACAAGAGCTAGATGGCAGGGAGTAAAGTAGTTGTTGGTCAAGCATCTCGCCATAAGGAAAAGAAAGATCTAGGAGAGGCTGTTATGAGTGGCAGAAGAGGTTTGAGTAGTAAGAGAAAAGGTTGAGCTTTTGTAAGCAGAAGGAAAGGGACATGAGCTTGATGAGCAGGGGAAGATGACGATAGGAAATGCGGAAAGGAAAATGTGGCTTTTATACGGTGATAGTGACCTATTGGTCCTTAGGGTCTTGTTGGGTTGATGAATTAGAATAGGGTTAATATAGTCTTTTCATAAATAATATCATGAATAAATTAACATTTAATCAATCAGTATCATTTTATTAGCATCTATATATATAATTATTTAATTTCAGATTATTTAAAAATAAACTATCTAAAAGTCATGTAAGCTAATAATAGATTGAAAATAAAATAAAAATCTAATCTCTAATTAAGATAAGGGGTCATCTATTTATAATTGCAAAAGTGTTAAGTTATATTGAAGTTAAAAAATATATATATTAAAATCTTATTAAAAAGAAAAATTAAAATTTTAAATAAGTATGGTAATCAATTAGAATGAATGAAAATAATGTTCACTATAAATAAACCCTCGCAAAATTGATTCATATATATTTAAATTATTCTTCTTCTTATAAATACATAAAAAATGAGAAATATAAATATTATATAGATCATAAGGTTTCATAATTAAAATGAAACCAATTATAAAGTATTAAGTTATGTGAAATAACTATAAATTGGAGAATCTAGTAGAGAAATTCACGATTAGGCTAACGTAATAAGTTCAATTTCTCAAATATATATATATGTTCAAATTCTTTTGATGGCATATTTATAAGCATTTTTTATTTTTTTAGTCAATAGAAAATTTAATTAACGAAGATGTTTTTATGATAATCTTATCGAATAGATGATATTATTGGTAAGTTGTTTGATTGACATTTAATTTTTTTATACATTGTGTAATTAATCAAATTAATTTATAGTTAATAACACAATAATAAGTAAAGTAACAAATAATAGATAAATGTTCTAGTTATTATAAGGGATATGAATTATTTATTTTGTTTTAATAAAAAGGGGTGAACCCCAAAATTTATGGAGATAATAAAATAATTAATTAAATCATGAAATATTTTCATCACAACTAAACATTATTTTAAAAAAAAATGACTTAAGGTGCCTAATACCCGCCCTATGCTAAAATAACCTCAAACCCAACAAGCCAAATTCAGTGTCCAATTGCACTGAGGAAAGTCGATTGGTGGCGACTCTATTTTTTTTTGTACACTTAGACCCATTAAAAAAACAAGAAATTTACAAACAAAACAAAAACAAAAAAAAACTCTGAGGAGGATGGGCTCGAGGGGTAATAGTTGGCAATTGCACTGGGGAAACATTATTATTTTCTAGAAAATAATGGGCGTTAATTTATCTTGACAAGATTAGGGTTTTTTGTAGGAGTCATTGCTTTGCTTCCATGCATTTTCATATTCTTGTAAATAAATGAGGATAATTTATCACACACTCACTTCAAGGTCAATAATGATCTTACCCCTTAAGTTAAATTAATGGTTAGTAGGGGAGCCTCCGAGGGAAACCTAGTAATGGCCTATGAAAACTCTCACACATGTCAATATCAATTAAATTAATGGAGATTGTGCTAGTCCGTATGGATTTTAGCAAGATGATTATAGATAGGAAACCACAAAGGTAGTGGAAGTTAAAGCCAAAACACAACCAACTTGCTTAGAATATGTGGTAATAGGTGCGATATTAGTATAAATTATTTGATTATGGTCATTTTGCTTATAATTACATTTTTAATGTTATTAATTTTCTTTGCATTGTGTCTTTTTCATATTACTTTGCCAACATGGATACAATTTGGTCAACATCATAGAGCAGTCATGGAAAATGATAGGATATTTTGTAAAGCTCGTGAAACATGATTTCATAAATAGTACTTTTCGAGCCATGAATAGTATTTTCGGAGGTGCGAGGCATTATATAATGGCTATAAAGGGCAAGTACTACTCATAAAATTTTGATGAGCTAGAAAATGATGAAAATGAAATAATTAAAAGATTTAGCAAAACCAATAAATCATAATAGGTAGTAAAGAAGTGAATAGTGACATAAAATGGGTTTATGCTAGGATTGGTTCGAAATGTGCCTGAATGGACCTAAAAATGACATACCCTGGATGTCAAAAATTCTAATGAGTCCATTGGAGAAGAAATTTTAATATTCGAAGGTTGTTTACTATTTATTCGAAATATTTATATTTCGTGAGTGAATAGTAACCTTAAGTCAAATGTGGAATTTTGACCTAAAAATTCATGAGCCTCTTAATGGTAAAAAATGAGGAATTTTTTTCACAAGAATTATATTTTTTAGAGGTCTAGAACAAAAGAAATGAATTTTTAAAGTTTAATGCAAAACGGGACATGAAAATTGAGAAGTCAGTGAACGGGGCCCACGAACTACTTACATAAAATGGTGATTTGGTGTGAGTGAGCCGATACACACCAAATGCACCCATCTTCTTCATTTGGGTCCAAGAAACTTTAGCCATTTTCTTATAAATAGCCATCACGTTTTTATTCTTTGTCCCCTTATAAATCCATCATTTTTTTACCAAATCAAGCAATTAACCACTCTAAAATACCTCCATGACCTAAATTAGCAACTAGAAGAGGAATTTCATCAAAAGGAAGTCTAAAATGAGAGATTTGGCTATGGAATGAATAGTGACATTTTCAAGTGTAAGTTGAGACATCTCAATTTTTATTTTTGTTATGTAAGCTAGGGGTGATTCTAAGCCTTAAGGTGAAAATAGAACTCAATTTGGAGTTACTATGAATTTTGTAGGAATTTATGAAATTTTGTTACAGATATGTAGGCAAAGGAAAAGAAAAGGAAAAACAAGCCTACATAACTAGTGAATTTCACTTTTGAGGTAAATGAATATGTTTTAAACATGTGCATGATTCAATGGCATGAAAATGTATAGGAAAATATTGTATGGAATATTGAAAATGTTATGAAATTGTGTGTATTTGATGACATAATTGAGCCAACTAGTGTATAAATGAATGTGAATGAGGTAAATGTGGTAAATTGGCCTTGAAAGTAAATGTATGCCAATGAATTTACAATGGCTGAATGGTATTAATTAGTGATACCTAAAAATGATAAGTATGTGATATTATACATAAATGTAAGGTGAATTGATAATAATAATAATATATAGTTGTATAATGTACATGAAAATGTAACAAAATAGCATGAAATTAAAATTTGTGCCATGAAACGAAGAATGGTCGAAACATGTAACTTGAAAATTTGTAAAGTAAATGGTCAATTGTGGACCTAAATAGCCTAAAATGGATTAGAAATGGCCTTGAAGTAATGTATAATAAAAACGAAAAAAAAAGAAAGAAAGACTAAAATGTGAACATAAAACATGAAAGTGTTTTATGAGATTTTAGGCACCAAGAATGTGCAATTAAATCATAAGATGTGTTTTATGATGGAAATGAATAAAATGATGAGTAAATGAGAAAAACTTGACGAGGACCTAAGGGAATAATCAATGACAGTGATTATGTAAATCACTGGGAAAATGACAAAAAGAAGAAAAGACTAAAGGAAAAATGAAAACAAATAATGTAAAATGACCTATGCCTAAATGAAAAATAAAAATGGACTGATGGCCTATATAGTTAGACACCTATTAGATGGGTTGACCGGTCAACTAGGAATAATACAGTTACAAGGTATAATCAGTTAGATTAATACCATTTTTAACATAAGTATATAAGTGCAACTATAGGATAAGGTGCATAAAACCAATACACATCATTATACATAAATCTGCAGGTATAGCTACAGGATAAGGTTCATAGAACAACTACACAACATAACAAAGTATATAGATACAACTACAGGATAAGGTCTAAAATACAGACTACTACACTACTAGGATTCTATTATCCATTGTATTTAGGTGTAGTCTATCATATAGGCCTAATAAGGAAGATAATGGATTGTGGAAAATAATACTTCGCCAAGTAATAAATTAACATAAAATTATCATAAAAAGCATTATAATGTATTATTGCAGTATATGAATGTATATGATGATTTCATTGCTGTGATTATTTAAATGATAAAATGAACTGATGTCTTTAGCTGTAATGGCATGATTGCATGAATGAATACAAAATGCATACATATGTTTACTTCATATTCACCACTGAGTTTTACTCAGCATATCGGCATTCCGATGCATAGGTTAAAGTTAGGATTATAAGAAGTGTCTGAGCCTCGATAGATGAATAAGAGTTTCTTGGGTATTTTCTTTTGTCTTTTGACTGTAATTATAGGCAGTGTACTCATGTATATAAAAAGTAGTGTTATGGGATGTATATAGATTTTGATTGTACAGAGAAAAATGTATAACAGTAATTGATAAACATATAATGAGGTAATGGAAATGCATGTCTAAAAAATGCATACAAATGTTGTGTATCTCTATAATTGTTGATGAGAATGGGTGTGAGACACTGTGAGATTTAGTGTTGCTATTGATATTATGATTTTACATGTGAAATTGTGATTCATGATGATGCGGGAGGACTAAAAGGTTCGAAAGTTGTGGAATGAATGTACAACTTGTATAGAAGTGTATTTTTTTGTAGGAAAAATTTTGGTTTTTAACCTAGACAGCCGTTATATTATCCGATTTTCTAAAGAAAAAATATTTTATGTCAAACCAAATGATTTTCTTAATGCTTTTATGACTGTGATGAATTACAAATAAAGAAATAACAAAAATATTTTAGACATAGATATGAAAATAGAAGAAGGTAATATGTTAAATGAATAAACTTTAAGGCAATCCTAGGATGGGTGACTTTAAGGGGGTGTTCATACTCTTATCGAGTTTCCATGAAAATCGGGTAAGGGTGTGATAGTTTTTGGTATTAGAGCCTAGGTTTAGGTGTTCATAGGTAGGATATGCATAAATACAAATGTCTAGAGAGTCAGTACCCCATGTCAGCTATTGTTTATGAGGCTTATAATGTTTTTTTTTGTAGATATACGATGAGTGAACCAACTCCACCAAAATAGGGGGAAGGGGAAGTGAGCTTTGCTCCTATGACAGTCTAAGGGGTAGAAGCCAGTGTCAGTACACCCACACTGAGTAATGCTGCTCAACTAACATAGGGACAATGTCACACCCCCTACCCATTTCTACCTGAAATGGGCAAAGCGTGTCACTTCCCATTGCAGTCACCTATCCTAGGATTTTCCTAAGGGCCACTCATTTAACCTCTATCCAACTTTGACCATAGTTGACCAAACATGTTCTTTTACTATTTCTAATCATTCATTCTATAATTACATCCTATTTTTGTCCGTTAAAAATGTCCTCGATCACTACTAGATAATTACAGAAATTTGGGCAGCATAACGACTACCCCGGTTCTTAACCCAATTTAACCTACAAAGAAAAACACACTTCTAATACAAAAAGCCCTCTTTATTCCTCCTGTGGACCCTCTGGTCCTCTAGAATCAACCAGCAACACAATCTCAACACATTTAAAATACACAGAGTCATAGACCCATCAGCATACAGAAGTATACCAATAAATTTCTCATTTATTTATATAACACTGTATACATACATGTTTAATAGGTTTTCTTAATATACATGTCTTTACTACCCATCCTAACCTACTTATATACATGAGTGCAGTACACCATATGTATGTAATTCAAAAAGAAAAGTACTATACCAAAAGACTCTAGGATAGCTACACCAATGCTGACGTCCGACACTGACCCGTACACTGCTTGCGACCTACGCATCGGAACACCGATACACTGAGTACTAGACTTAGTGGTGGAATAACACAATTATGTCATGTCTCATGCAACAAGCAATCATGTAAGATTCCACACACAATCAAGTTATCCTAAGTTGCTAAATCTGATTACTGTCTTATTCAAATCATGCATTAATTATTACTATCAATTTTCTCTATTTATAGGCCGACAGATAGACCACACTTAAAGACACTGGATAACGGGACTATCCTATCCAGTGACCCACTTTTAGGACCCAGGTAGCTACACCTACCTCACTCGATAGCAGGGATCAGTCCATAGACCTCCCAATATCTGCCTGGCAAATAGTAGGGATTAGTCCGTAGACCTCCCAATATCTACAAAGCAACACACAAAGGTGGATAGCAAGGACCTATCTGTAGACACTCCCAATGCCCACAAT
>CANXYI011294859.1:0-24613 GCA_948208565.1 Hura crepitans | reverse complement strand
CCACCTGGCCTCTACACCAAGACCTCTGATCTTCTATACCAGAAAGGTTCAGAATTTCATATCTTATTTATGCCATAATAATATGTTGTGCATGTATGTTGTAACATTTATCAGTCCCTTATCATTCAAGCATACGTCTCTTAATTTAAATTGCATCACCTTTACATGTATTGGAAGTAAGTTGCGACATTTAAAGAATACAGTAATGTATATCATACATCTAGAAAATGGGTCATTGATTATTTGTCAATTGACCTGACAACTACCCATAATTCCATGGGAATTAGCAGTAACTACCCAACTCCCATCTTTAGGAGATTGGCCTTTATTAAAATACATTTTTATGTGACTTTTGATTAAAGAAATACGAATCCATTTTTATTAAAAAAAGCTAATTAATTATATAGAAACCTATTTTAATGTCAGATTAGGTTTTAACGTGTAAAACAAGTTATTTACTAACTATTATAATCCCAAAATTAATAATAAAATATTTATGGTACAAAGCAAAAGGGATAAGTTATAGTCCTAAAATGATCCCACTTTTATGTCACCAGGTCCATGCAAACATCAAAGAGGTTGATTGTTAGTCTGTGTAGACCATCGCCAGGGAAGAATTGGGTTTTTTCCATCTTTCACTCTAACAAGAGAACCCAATTGATAACTCAGAGAATACCAAAGCTAAATAGGTTAGATCGAGATTATTGACACATGATAAATAGAATATAGACATATTTAAGATAAATGAATCAAAGACCATTGATTATATAAGCAAAGCATATGCTGAGGAATCATCATACAACTCACACACCTAGGTCTGTACAGACATACAACCCTTATATGATAGGGAATCTATGTAGACTATTTTCTAGTTTCATGCACACAATCACATACTTTCAATATTAACACATGATCATATTAAGTCATATCAATCAGCTAGCATATAACATAGTACTATTGGAATGGAGAATCATGTTTACTAGATATAGGTCCATGAGGACCAGGTTACCGAATTCTTATAAGGGAAAGAAGACCATGCGGACTAACTTATATGCTTGTGTCTAAAGGCACTAAGTCCATACAGACCTAAACATACATATGGTCGAATTCATGCAGTGGTGATTAAATCATACGACATGCCAAACATTAACTATAAGGATCAATCTCACATCTTATATATCAATACAATTGGCCTACTCATCATAAGTAAGAGTAGGGATAACAAAGTATCACCTCACTTATACATCAATTTCAAAGATCATAAGCCTACAAGATATCAAGAAATCTTTAATAGACCTCAGATATTACTTGGACAAGAAAATCTCTTTAAACACTAGCATAAAAGCCTTAGGATTTAGGTGAAGATGGTTAAGACCTCTCCTAAATCAAGCCTTCCAAGCTTCCTAGTGTTTCTTGCTGTTGGAATGGGTGTCTTTTCTTATTCTAATTTTTTGAACCTTTCCTCTATTGATGTAGAGAAGTATTTATACTTCTTTTTAGGTTTTTCCTCCTTTTTGTCCAGAAAGGAGTCCTAATCCTTAAAGGATTTTGGCTTCTAGGCTAAATGGGCAGTATTTCCATCTAGAGTGCCTTTCCCATCGACAAGTTCATATGGACTTATCCATACTAGTTTGTGTGGATTAAGCTTTATGGTATGATGGTTCATGGTCCTCATGGGTTGGACTTTGGCCTGTTCGTGTAGTTAGTTCATGTAGATATAGCTAGTAGGTCTGTGTGGACCTACCTCTTAATGGCTTTATGCTATGCTTGAGAGTTTATCTCTGGTTATCATCATAGGTCAAGGTGAGGTGTCTACAGCACCTATCATTAAAGAACAAGCCACCTTATAGATAACTATAAGCTCCTCAGAAAGGCCATACCGAATCTTATAAACACCAAGAAAATTCCTAACCTAGATGCCAATTCAAACCCACTACCTAAAGTCTAGACTACCTAAAGAATACATGCTAAAAAACATCTATAGATCTAACCATGAGATAAGTAAGGGGGTAAAAGTGAGGCCATTTTTTTTGCTGGCTTCTGGGATAGTATAAGTGAAAGTAAGCTTAGAAAAAGTAAGAACTTTTAGGATGGATCTTTTGATGAGGATCCCGAGAGGGTAAGAGAGAATAGGTCGTGGTTGAGGGAGAAATGGTAGAGAAAGTTGAGAAAAATAGTTGAATCCTCCCTAAAAAAAGAAACTAAAGTTAAAGAAGATAAAAATGATGAGGTACTCAAATAATTGAAAAAACACAGGCCTACATCAACATCTAGTATCTACTAATGTCCTCCTTAGCCCACAAGTAAAAAGTTGTCGAAGCCCTAGGGCAATTTTTAGTATCTGCTACTACTACCCTTAAAGAACTAGTCAAAGTTATGATGATCGAAAAGACTAGACTTATTACCTTTTTAAATGAAGACCTACCCCTAGAAGGAAGAGAACACAACTAGCCCCTCTTCATTAATGCTGAGGTGAATGGGAAAAAGATAGGGTGTGCCGTGGTAGATGATGGCTCATCGTTATATGTATGCCTAATCAAGATTTTGGCAAGCTTAGGTACTAAAAAGGAAGTTTTAGTGCCCTCTAGCATCACCATTAAAGCTTATGATGATATAAAAAGATAGGCTAAAAGATCTTTCACTACTATAGTCTAAGTGGGGCCTATTGTTGATGAAGTCAAGTTCACAATCATTGACATTTTAGCCATATTCTCAGTTCTACTTAGAAGGCCTTAGTTCCACAAACTTAGAGGAGTCCTTTCTACTCTGCATCAAATGATCAAATTCCCTTATAAAGGTAGCATAATCACAATTAGGGCTAAAATTAACCATGCAGTGTCTATGCTTGCCATTGCAAACCAACCATTTAACATATTTCATGTTGCTAGCATATATAAGGATTATATGGACCCCATAATGTCTAAAATAATGAAGAAAATGAACTTCTTCCTAAAAGCTGCTCTAAGCAAGAACCTTTAAGGAATAATAGAGCCATTAGAGATCAAAAGTCTAAAAGACACTAAAGGGTTAGGATGTAACCTAAGTTTAGAAGGTAGCCTTAAGCAGAAGGGAAATAGTCTGAATGATTACTTTGTGAAGCAAGAGATAACAAAGTATGATGGGACTCCAGAACCAATAGTGGTAGCTGGTTACTACAAGCTTGTGTTTGAAATCTTTACAGACGTCATAGATTGGGAATCAAGCGATTCAAAGCAAGTTTAATGGGATAAGGAGATCTTTCTAACCATTAAAAGAAATCTACCTAACTACAGCTGAAGTTGTGCTTAATTTAGATAGTGAATTATTCATTGATGAATTGTATTTGTCTGACCTCTCTTTCTAATAAAGTGAACAAGGAGTTTGCTTATTTGCATGATGTTTTTCCTGATGGTAGCATGCATTTTAATGATCATTACATAAGCAGTTTTTACATTCATTGTATTAAAACTAACTCATTTAATCTTGGTACAGATGAACATCCTAAAAATATATTAATTGCTCATAACACTACTACTGAGGAAAGAGAAAATTTTGAGAGATTATCTAAAAAAATATGAAAAAATCTTTGCTTGGAATTACAAAGACATGTCTGGCATCAATCGAGAAGTGGCTAAAAATGAGATTTTGACCTATGATCACATCGCCCCAGTCCATAAAAAGCTTAGAAGAATGAGACTAAAGTGGGTTAAAAGAGTTAAAGAAGAGGTTATTAAGCTGCTAAAGGCTAAATTCATTAAGCAGATAGTCTTCCCTAATTGGTTGGCTAACATTGTCCTCATATCAAAGAAAGATAGAAAGGTTAGAATGCACATTTATTACCATGACCTAAATAAAGCATGCCCTAAAAATGACTTACTTTTGCCTCACATTGATGTGTTAGTGGATAGTGCAGCTATAGCAGCCATTTACTCTTTTGTTGATGGATTCTTAGGGTATAACCAAATCCTCATTAAAGTGATAGACAAGTGTAAAATGGCCTTCATAGTAGAATGAGGGACCAATTGCTACAAAGTAATACCCTTTAGACTGAAGAATGCAAGAGTAATGTACCAAAGAATGGCTACCAAACTCTTTCATGATATAATGCATAAGGAGGTAGAACTTCATATAGATGACATGATGGTTAAATCCATAGAATGATAAGGACATTTTGAGGCATTAAAAAAATTCTTTTAAAGGTTATATGAGTTCAACATGAGTCTCAACCCTAAGAAATACATCATCAAAGTAACATCAAGGAAGTTATTAGGATTTATGGTTAGCAAAAACGTATCGAGGTACATCCTAATAATGTAAAGGCAATTCTAAAAAATGCCTACTCCTCAAATAGAAAAAGAAGTCAGAGAATTCCTAGGAAAGCTACAATATATTAGTAGATTTATAGCTTAACTAACATCTATTTATGAACTCATAATCAAGCTACTATGAAAAGACTAACCCTGTGAATGGAACAATAATTGTCAAAAGGCATTTGAAGCTATCAAACAATACCTAACCAAACACCCAATTTTGAAACCAATCAAACTAGGAAAAGACTTAATCTTATACCTTGTAGTAGAAGATACCTCTACAGGGGCCCTCATTGCACAAATAGATTAGTTCGGGTTAGAATATACAGTCTACTACTTGAGTAAGAAGCTATTCCCATATAAGCAGAAGTATGCAAAAGTGGAGAAAATATGCTTAGGGGTAATATATGTTTCTAAGAAGCTTTGCCACTACTTTTAATCATATAAAGTATAGGCAGTAGCTAGACATGACCCTTTAAGGTACCTATAGACCACACCATCTCTAATAGGCAAAATGGGTAGATGGATTTTGTTATTACAAGAGTTTGATGTCTCTTATATAACTAAGAAGTCCATCAAGGGGCGAGTAATAGCCAATTTCATAGCACAATAGCCAATCAAAAGCAAAAAAGAGGAGTTCAAATTTATAGATAACACTTAAGGGCAATATCCTAGGAAAGATGAAAAATGTACTTTGATGGGGCGATAAACCATAAAGGAGTAGGCACTAATGCATTAATTATCAATCTAGAAAATGAACAAATGTTCATTGTGAGGAAGCTAGACTTTCTAACCACCAATAATGTTATTGAGTATGAAGCATGCATCCATGGCATTGAACTCTATTCCTGGTGGGGGTAAAGAATGTTGATGTACATGGGGATTCCATGTTGGTAGTATAGTAGGTGAAAGGTAACTAGGAAGTCAAATATGAGAATCTTAGTAGATATGTCAAAATAATCATAGACTTGTCTGAAGCATTTGACAGATGCACTTTCCATCATATTCTAAGGAAACAAAATTAGGTAGCTGATGCTCTAGCCACCTTAATGTTAGTAGCTAATCTTACTAAGAGGGACATGCTCAAATTGATGTCAAGGGGTGAGTAATAGCCAATTTCATAGCACAATAGCCAATCAAAAGCAAAAAAGAGGAGTTCAAATTTCTAGATAACACTTAAGGGCAATATCCTAGGAAAGATGAAAAATGTACTTTGATGGGGCGATGAACCATAAAGGAGTAGGCACCAATGCATTAATTATCAATCTAGAAAATAAACAAATGTTCATTGCGAGGAAGCTAGACTTTTCGACCACCAATAATGTTGTTGAGTATGAAGCATACATCCATGGCATTGAAACTCTATTCCTAGTGGGGGCAAAGAATGTTGATGTATATGGGGATTTCATGTTGGTAGTACAGTAGGTGAAAGGTAACTAAGAAGTCAAATATGAGAATCTTAGTAGATATGTCAAAATAATCACAGACTTGTCTGAAGCATTTGACATATGCACTTTCCATCATATTCTAAGGAAACAAAATGAGGTAGCTAATGCTCTAGCCACCTTGATGTTAGTAGCTGATCTTACTAAGAGGGACATGCTCAAATTGATGTCAAGGGGTGAGTAATAGCCAATTTCATAGCATAATAGCCAATCAAAAGCAAAAAAGAGGAGTTCAAATTTCTAGATAACACTTAAGGGTAATATCCTAGGAAAGTTGAAAAATGTACTTTGATGGGGCGATGAACCATAAAGGAGTAGGCACCAATGCATTAATTATCAATCTAGAAAATAAACAAATGTTCTTTATGAGGAAGCTAGAATTTCCAACCACCAATAATGTTGTTGAGTATGAAGCATGCATCTATGGCATTGAAACTCTATTCCTAGTGGGGGAAAAGAATGTTGATGTATATGGGGATTCCATGTTAGTAGTACAGTAGGTGAAAGGTAACTAGAAAGTCAAATATGAGAATCTTAGTAGATATGTCAAAATAATCACAGACTTGTCTGAAGCATTTGACAGATGCACTTTCCATCATATTCTAAGGAAACAAAATTAGGTAGCTGATGCTCTAGCCACCTTGATGTTAGTAGCTGATCTTACTAAGAGGGACATGCTCAAATTGATGTACTTCATTAAGCTATGTTATCTAACATACACAGGTATAGTCAGCATAACAAAAATGGGAATGAATAATGAACTGCCTTAGTACCATGATATTCAAACATACTTGGAGACTAGCAGATATCCAAAACATGCAACTAAAAAGGATAAGAAAGTACTATAAAAATTATATGCTTAGTTCATTTCCTTCCAAAGAATGTTATACAAAAGGCTCTATATGGTGTCCAACTCAGATGTGTGGATAAAGCAGAAGCCCAGAAGATACTAGTAGAAGTACATAAAGTTGTGCATGGTCCACATATGAATGGGAGAAACCTAGTAAAGAAGATCATGAGAAAGGGGTACTACTGGCTGACCATGGAAATAAATTGCTGTAACTTTTTCAAAAAATGCTACAAATGCCAAATCTATGCCAATCTAAGCCACTTATTGCCAATTGAGTTAACCAGTTTGTCTTTTTTATGGCCATTTTCTATATATGGAATCGACATAATAGGAGAAATAAGGTTGTCTATAGTAAGGGGTCACAAATACATAGTGGTGGCAATTGACTACTTTTTAAAGTGGGTAGAAGCTTAATCTTTTAATAAATTAGGGACAGGGCAAATGGCTAAATTTATTCAAAGAAACATCATCTATAGGCATGGACTACCATAGTAAGTAATTTTAGATATTGGAGTATAATTTCAAGGTGAAACTAAGCAGCTCCTATAGAACTATAGGATCGAACACCATAAATCGTCCACCTATAAGCCTCAAGCTAATGGTGCAATAGAAGTAGCCAATAAGAATTTCAAGAAATTTTTGCAAAAAATGATAGTGACCTATAAGGATTAGGTAGAAATGTTACCTTTTACACTTTAGGGTTATAGAATAACTATCCAAACTTCAATAAATGCCATGGCTTACTCATTATTATATAGAATAGAAACTATATTGCCAATAGAAGTAGAGGTCCCTTCACTAAGGGTAGTCTTAGAAGCAAAAGTGCCAAAAGTTAAATAGGCAAGGGATAGGTATGAATAAATAGTGTTAACTGATGAAAGTAAATGAAAGCTCTTTACCACATGCAGTTGTATCAAAAGAACATTGCCTAAGCCTATAATAAGAAAGTCAAACCAAGCCTTACTCGAGAAGGGGATCTTATCCTAAAACAAATTAGGTCCTTGCTAACAGATCCCAGAGGAAAGTTTAAACCCAATTGGGAAGGTCCATACATGGTAAAGAAATTCCTTAGCCATGGAGGTGTCAAAATCTTAGATTTAGAAGGCAATGAGTTCTCAGAACTTGGACAAATTGAAGAAGCACTTTTGCTAAAAAAAAGAGGTTTACTAAGTTGAAAACCCCAAAAGGGGCAGCTTAGGAAAAAATTAGGACACCTCAATGAGGTAAAAACTTGAAAATGGATACTTCATGCAAAAGTTAGGAAAATAGAGAGAAAATATTCAATCAAGAAAACCTACAAAGGCTAATTGATAATGGCAATACTATAAAGGGGCAACTAATATATTTACCAAGATTAAGCAGGTTAGTCTTAAATGTAATTGATGATTAGAAATGCTTAGTTATGATGACTGGTATGCAAATTTCCATCTAGTGAGAAAAATCATACAAATAACTGAACTTTAAAAGTCTAGATACTATCTTTCTTTCTAGATGTAAAAGATGTATCCTTATTCTTCCTCTTTAGTACAAGTGTCATGTTGTCTCTTGATATACTAATAATCCAATCTTTGTAGCGATCATTTGTGCTTATATCACTAGCTTTATGATCAAGCATATTCTTTAGCATAAAACAATGTTTCCATAAGTCTAACTATAAGCATAAAAAATGCCATGTCAAGCACCTATCTTGGAAGCCCAAAGGTTCAAAAGGGACTCATTGCTTCTAGCCAAATTGCCTTTCAATCCAATAAGGAATATAGAAACTTGCATGCCTTAACCCAATTAATAGAACACAATTTAAATGGCAAGACAGAGAAAAGTGACAAATCCTTCACCAAGGACACATTCAATGAATCTCAGTGATCCCACTAAGCCATGTAGTCCATATTTCCATTGTGCCAAACTTTCTCTCAAGCCTTCTTTCATAATGATAATTTGAGCCATATCTGATCCAAACCTTTTCAGGAGGCATAATAAGTAACTCTAACTTTTCATATAACCATATCTAAAAAAAATGCCATTAGGTTAGAAAATCTAAAAAGGACCACCTAAGCAAAAGTTAGGCAAACCCACTAGTGCAAAAATCCTCATGGGTGTACTAGGTAAAAACTAGGGTAAGAAAAAGAAAAATTAGAGGGAAAACCCAAATGGGCTCTCTAAGTAAAACAAATCTATAAAAGCATAAGACAACCAGCAGTAAAGTTGATGTCACCTTTCTTTAAGGCATCCAACCTCATATTTTATCAGCAATAATGACCCCAAATGGATTGTTCCCAAAATAGACGTTAGTTAGAATTTGAAGCACTTTATAATCACAATACTTGTCATTATGAGTCAACTAGTCACCAAGGACACATTTTGCCCACTCCATAGAACTAGGTGAAAGTTTATTAGCAAAATTAAGGACTATTAGTAAACAAATCAGGCTTACACCTAGAATAGTCTTCTAAGCCACTAAGGGTGAGACCCCTAAGGCAAGCACAATGTCCATAGGGTAATGATCATTAAAAGAAGGGATAGCAAATGTAACATTTGAAGAAATGTCAAAGTTTATAATGGTAGTAAACTCTTCAGGTGTGGGAGTATTCTCTTGATGATTGAAGACAAAAACATGAAAAATGGGATCCCAGTAGTAGAAATGGCACAAAGGAAATTTAGGCCTATCTTCACCTTCCTCAAGAATCTAAGGGTAGAAAAGGGAGTAAGAATCAAAGAATCCCAAGTGGCTTTGGAATCCAAAATTTTGGACAACTGATGACTAAAGTTGAGAGACATGGTGAAAGTATCATGAATGGCTTAGGAAGGGAAGTATTTATAGGCACCTAAATAATGCAATTCCTAGCACAACAAGGATAAGGAATCCTAGACATGCAAGAAGGTCTACATAGACCCTAAGGTAGATAGAACTAACATCGAAGTCCAGGCAAACCATTTTTAAGTAATTGTAAGTATATCCGTACGGACTTTCATTAGGTAGATATAGGCCATACACAAGACTAAGTCCCTATGGACCATAGTGTTGAAAAGTAAAAAGGTCTACATACACCAGCTTTTAGGAAGGGTATTTGAACTATACCAAAAAAAGTTTTCTTAATAAAGTAAGCAAGCTTGAAGAGAGTCAGGATCAATCAAAAATATCTCGATTAAAGTTATCAAAGTTCTTAGTATTAAAGTAGTACGTTAGTCATTGCCAGATAAATTGAAGGTCAATATATCTTTTGATAGACTTTATGTGAATTATAGACATCTTGCCATACTGCATGATACCATGACCTGTAACACCCCCTACCTATGCCCGAAGGAAACAAACAAAAGGTGCCATTTCCCACAGGTCACCTATCCTTGTATTTCCTTAGGGACTATTCGTTTAACACTTATGCCACTTTCACAATCTTTGACCTATCTTGACTATCTAGTGTTTATTACTATATAACCTTTTATTACTACCTATTTTAGTCTAATAAAACTCTAATTTTTGTCTGTTATCCACTTTATAGAAAATTGGGCAGTATAATGGCTACCCGAGTGAAAAACCAAAAATTTTCCTGCAAGAAAAGCACTTTTATAACACTTTCAAATCACAACTCATCTCCTAGACCCTTCTAGTCCCCTAAACTAGCATCAACATCAACACATAGCAAAACACAAGGTCTCAGACCCACAGACATCCAAACAAAAGCATATACATATATCCATAAAAATCAGGTCTCTATAGCCATTTAGCTCGACTGTCTACGGTTTGTAATAGACATACACTAACTAATTCTATATCTAATATATATGAGTGACTTACTAAAAAAACCATAAAAGTATCAAAATATACCAAGGAGAACTCAGGGTCAGCTATACTAGCACCACTATAGCTAGACTACTACCCCGTCTATAGCCTGCACATCAGAAGACTGACACGCTGAGTATACATTCAATGGTGGAATAGACATAATAAAGCTATGTCATACATGCAGACACACATATGAAATCATGTACATACATACAAAGACATTTCAATCATACTCATGTAAGATATCAGATTAGATGCCATTCTATATATCCTATCCGTAGTACCTTATTATGTAAGTAACCAGTCATAAATCATTTATCCTATTCAATTAATTCAACCTATGCAACATTTCAATTTACCAATTCCAAATTCACATACTGTTATCACAGTTAAGCTTAATATAGTTTAGGCCCATAATAGACAGACTACACTTTAAGACACCGGATAGTGGACTTGTGTAGTGGCCCACATTTTGGACCTCAGTAGCTACACCTACTTGGCCCAATTACAATGATCAGTTCATAGACCTCCCAAAACCAAACTGGAGATAGTAGGGATCAATCCGTAGACCTCCCAATATCTATAAGTGGGATAGTAGGGATCAGCCTCGTGGGACCTCCCAATACCCTAAGTCACATCTCCAAAGCAACATAAGTGGATAGTAGGGATCAGCCCCATGGGACCTCCCAATATCCACAAACAGCTAATGGGTAGCAGAGATCAGCCCAAGTGGACTTCCCAATACTTGAGTGTGCAGGGTTCATCCTCAGAACCTCGACAGCTGCACCCACCATTCAATAGACAATAGTGGTCCCAGAAGGACCAAATTGCTTAGCCGCTGCTAATTCTCTAGTTGACTAGTCAACCTATCCAGTGGGTGTCTAACTAATGGGCCAAATCACTATTCCTTAATTATATCATCTATAATTAGTTTTCACTATATTCCATGTCAATCATAACATTGAATTCCATTTTACACGACATCTCACACAAGTTTTCATCTTTGGTCTCTTATCGCAAAATTACTATTCATTTGCTCATTTTTACAAGTTACTATTCATTTAGTTATTTTCCAACATTGTGCCTTCCATAACACTAAGCATGCCTACCTAAATCCATCATCTCTGTATCCATTTCATCTTATTATCATCAGGGAACCATTCCTCATTCTTATGCCCAAAATTTATATACCTATAATCACCATTTTACTCATTCTACTTTATGTCCACATTTCACTTCCATTTAGGTCAATATTTTCCAAATTTACATACCATACATCTTAATATTATTTTTCATTTTCCAAGCACTATTTATACACATCATTTGAATGCCAATGCCATGCCTAATATGTCATATCCATAAACACACATACCATGCCATTCAGCCATACAACATGCACACATATACACCTAGTTTCCTTTCCCTAAGATTAAGCATATTGTGTTACTTTTACATCATTAACATACTCATGTTATTAATTCACATCAAAGTCATGCCTAACACCAAGAAATTGCATTTCCATACACATGAACACATATATTTTCATGTCAAATCACGTGACATACATAAATTGAATCCATTCCACATACTTAAGGTGTGAAAGCACCCTTTTCTCCACCACTTTGATGCTTAGATTTGTATTCTCCTTCAAGTTTCTCTTTTTGCCCTAAACATACATAATTTCTCACTTAGAAAATTCTTAAAAATTCTATATAACTTTAATTGAAAATCTAAAACTATGGAATCTCTTAAAACACCTTAGACTACCTAAAACAAAAATAAAACACTTACTTAAAATTTTGTCACTATTCACCAAGATTGAATATCTCTCTCTCCAAGCTAGATATGGAAGAATTTCCACTTAATTTGGGTTTTATGGATCATGGAGGGTCAGCAGCATATAATTTATGTGATTTTTGGTGATGAGAGGAGAGAAAATGTGATAATGGCATCGGCCAAAGGGAAAAATTGGAGGAGAAGATGATGGGTTCACACATGTAAACCCCTCACATGTGTGGGCCTTTTTATAGGGGTAGGTGGATGGCTCAAAACGCGACACATGGTGATCCAACAGTTCGTTTTCTCTTGATTTTCTTTTAAATTTTAGAAATTCACAAAAAATTTTTTAGACCTCCAAAAATACTCATTTCAATTTTAAAAATCCTCAAGTAGTGTCATTAAGGTCCATGTAAAATTTTAAGTCAAAATTTTATTGTTGACTTTTATGCACTATTCACTCGCTAGAATAAAATATTCAAAAAAATACCAAATGACCTCAGAAAATTAAAATTCCTTCACTATCATGTTAATTAGAATTTTTGAGGTTCAGGGTATGGTATTTTCGGGTCCTTCCGGGCATATCCTAGGGCTATCCCGGCACAATCTCATTTTATCTCTCCATTCACTAGTTTTTGACCTAAAATGATATATTGGTTCTGCTAAATTTTTAAATTCTTTCATTTTCTCAATTTTTTGGCCCATTAAAGTTTAATGACCAATACGCCCTTTTCTAGCCTTATGAAGGTGCCCCGACCTGTACGGAATGCTATTCATGCCAATGAGGTACTACTCATGAAACTTGTGAGCGCTACAATTCTTCCCCTCTTAAGAAATTTCATCCTCAAAATTACTTGATGTAAAAAGATACAGATATTGCGCCTTCATCTACTTTTCACTCTCTTATGTGGCTTCTATCATGTTATGGTGCCTCCATAACACCTTTACTAGGGGAATTGACTTGTTCCTCAACCACCTCACTTCTTTAGCCAGAATTTGTATTGGTTTTTCTTCATATGTCAAGTTCGGTTGTACTTGTATCTCCTCTGTAGCTATCACATGTGAAGGATCTGATCTATATTGCCTCAACATCGATACATGGAAGACGTCATGAATTTGTTGTAGCTTAGGTGGTAATGCCAATCTATACATTAAGGGTCCCACTCGTTTTATGATCTCGTAGGGCACAAATGAATTTGGGACTGAGTTTTCCCTTCTTACCAAATTTGAGCATCTCTTCCATGGTGAAACTTTCAAAAATACTCGATCATGGACTTCATATTCGATGTCTTGCCATTTCAAATTAGCATATGACTTCTGTCGATCTGAGGTGGCTTTCAATCTATCTCTTATAATCTTGACTTTCTCCTCTGTGTCTCTGATCAAGTCGGATCCGACAATCTTATTTTACCCCACTTCACTCCAACAAAGAGGAGTCATACATTATCTACCATATAAAGCTTCATAAGGTGCCATTTCTAATTTGGCCTAGTAGTTGTTGTTGTATGCAAACTCAACTAACGACAAGTATTGATCCTAGTTGCCTCCAAACTCTATTGCACAGCTACATAGTATATCCTCCAATACTTGTATCAACCGTTCCAATTATCTATCCATCTGAGGATGAAATGCCATGCTTTATGTGAATTAAATACTCAATGCCTCCTGTAAATTCTTCCAACCAAAACTCACATTTGCTCAACTTAGCATACAACTGCCTCTCCCTCAAGGTTTGTAACACAATTGTAAGGTGCTACTCATATTCCTCTTGAGTTCTGGAATACACCAAGATGCAATCTATGAACACCATAACAAATTGATCCAAGTGGGGTTTGAAGATTCAATTCATTAATTCCACAAAGGCTGCCGAGGCATTAGTGAGCCCAAATGGCACCACTAGGAACTCATAATGCCTATATCAAGTTCTAAAGGTAGTCTTAGGGATGTCACTCTCCTTAATCCACAACTGGTGATATCCTGATCTCATATCTATCATGGAAAAGATAGTGGCACCCTGTAACTAATCAAAGAGGTCATTAATCCTAGGCAATGGGTATTTATTTTTAACTGTTACTTTATTCAATTGCCTATAATCGATACACAACCGAAGGGACCCATTTTTCTTCTTCATAAATAATACAGGTGCTCCCCAGGGTGAAACACTAGGCCTAATAAAGCCTTATCCAATAATTCCTACAACTGCACCTTTAACTCTTTCAACTCTACTAGTGACATCCTATATGGTGTAATGGATACTAGGTTCATGCTAGGATATGTCTCAATCTCGAAGTCTAACTCTCGGTGTGGAGGTAATCTTAGTAACTTATCTAGGAACACATCAAAAAATTCAGACACAATTGTTATCTGATCAAGGCTAGGGGTTATGGTGCTAGTATCTACCACGAAAGCTAGAAATGCTTTACATTCCTTCTGAATAAGTTGCCTAGCTATAGTAGCTAAAATGATGTTAGATAAGGAGTCTCTTTTACCTACCACTATCACCTCTTGCCCATTTGTGGTTTACAAACTCAACATTTTTCTCTCATAGTCAATCACTGCTTTATGCTCTAATAACCAATCCATACCCAGTATGACATCGAACTCATAAAAGGGAAGTTCAATAAGATCTACTAGAAAGGTCTACTCATGGATTATCAGAGGATAGTGTCTATAAATTATGGTCACTATCACACACTGCCAAATCAGATTACTCACTTGGAAGTCTAAGTCTATAGACTCTAACTCTAGTCCCCTATCTCGTACTTGTGTGGTGCAAATTTAGGAGTGTGTGGATCTAGGATCAATTAATGCTAATACTGGTGCATCAATAAAAAGAAAGTACCAGTAATGACGTCTGGCACTTTAGCTTCCTCCTGGGCACGGATAGCATACTACAGTGCCAAAGCTCTAGCCTCTGATCTCATCCTCTGATTGGTGCTTGGCTACTCCTGTCTCTGCTGCCTCAGTCCTCTGCTAGGTGATGTTACAACTGATGCCTAGGTCTATGCCACCTCTGATTGTCTTTAAGGACAATCCCTCTAAAAGTGATCTTTGGCTCCGCATACGAAGCACTCCTCTTTTTCGTACTACTAGCACTAACCCTAGTGTCTTCTCTAGCAACTCCCATATGTCAGAGGTACACTTCTAGCTGTAGACCCTAGAGCACTTGAGGCCTACTGCAATGGTCGAGGCCTAAAAGGAAAAGCTTGACCAGACCTCTAAGGTAGAGTCTGCCTTTAAGACTATTACCTTGACTGTCTTTGGTATTGCTAAACAGGATGGAAGTCCCTTTATCTCTTGCCCCCTCCTAGGGCTAAACTAGTCTGACTAGTTGTAAAAGGTCTCTTCTTTTGAAATAGCTCCCTCTTCTCTTGTAACATGTCCTTCATGTCATATGCTATAGCTACCAACTCTGAAAATTCTCTGATCTTTATGGTAGCAATCTACATCCTCAGCTCAACAGTGAGGCCTTTTTTAAACCTCTTGCACTTCTCCTCATTAATGGGTATGAACTCTACCGTGTACCTGCTCAAACGAGCAAAGTCCTTCTCATATTTTGATACCGACCTCTACCCTATTTCAAATCAAAGAATTCTTGCCTCCTCTTATCCTTGTAAGACTCTAAAATGTACCTCTTATAGAACTCTTTTAGAAAAAACTACTATGTAATTTCTACTGCTGCCTTCCTCTTCTTTATTGTATCTCGCCAGTGGAATGCTTCCTCTTGCAAAAGAGAAGTAGAACACTTTAGGCACTCTAATTGTTCTAAAATCCTCATGGTCCACTCCAGCCAATACTCAGCCTTCCTAGCATCATCCTACCTCGCACCTAAGAAGTCCACTGCTCCCACCTTCTTCACTCTTTCTAAGTTTTTTGCAATACTAGGGGAGCTAGTAGAGGTAGTGTAGGAGCTAGAGTTAGTGGTAGTGGTGGAGGTGCATCAGTATGTCTTAATAACTCTACAATCTATTGTAGCAAAGCTAGAGAGGCCTGAGTCTGAGGCTATAGTTGAGGTGGTGGCTGTACTCACCTCTGGGCCATGGATGGTGATAGAAGCATGGCTAGCCACTTCTTCCCCTCACTCTAGTAGGGTCTATTCACTTATCATGTATCACTGTATAGAAAAACTTATCAGCTTCATGTAGTGTAGCTTTGACCCAAAAATGGAACCCTAGACTCATGTACTCATGTATAGTACGCCAAAGAATGCCTAAACCTGCTCTAATACCACTAAATATAATACCCCCTACCCATTCTCGAAGGAAACAGACAAAAGGTGCCACTTCTTGTAAGTCACCAATCCTTGTATTTCCCTAGGGACTATTCATTTAACACTTATGTCACTTTCACCATCTTTGACCCATCTTGACTATCTAGTGTTTATTACTATATAACCTTTTATTAATATCTATTTTAGTCTAATAAAACTCTTATTTTTGTCTGTTATCCATTTTATGAAAAATTGGGCAACATAACGGCTACTCGGGTGAAAAACCAAAAATTTTCCTGCAAGAAAAGCACTTCTATAACACTTCCAAATCACAACTCATCTCATGGACCCTTCTGGTCCCCCAAACCAACATCAACATCAACACATAGGAAAACATAGGATCTCAAACCCACAGACATCTAAACAAAAGCATATACATATATCCATAAAAGTTAGGTTTTTACAGCCATTTAGTTCAACTATCTGAGGTTTGTAATATACATACACTAACTAATTCTATGCCTAATATACAAGAGTGATTACTAACAAAACCATAAAAGTATCAAAATATACCAAGGAGAACTCAGGGTCAGCTACACTAGCAACACTGAAGCTGGACTACTACCCCATCTATGGTCTACATATCGGAACACCGACACACTGAGTATACACTCAATGGTGGAATAGACACAATAAAGCTATGTCATACATGCAAACACACATATGAAATCATGTACATACATGCATAGACATTTCAATCATACTCATGTAAGATGTCATATTATATGCTATTCTATATATCCTATCTCCCAATGCCTTATTATGCAAGTAACTAGTCATAGATCATTTATCTTGTTCAATTAATTCAACCCATGCAACATTTATATTTACCAATTAAAAATTCATATACTATTATCATGGTTAAGCTTAATATAGTTTAGGCCCATAACAGATAGACTACACTTTAAGACACTGGATAGCAGGATCTATCCTGTGCAGTGGCCTATATTTTGGACCTCGGTAGCTAGACCTACTTGGCCCGATAGCAAAGATTAGTCCGTAAACCTCCCAATACCGGACTAGTAGATAGTAGGGATTAGCTCATAGACCTCCCAATATCTCTAAGTGGGATAGCAAAGATCAGCCCTATGGGACCTCCCAATACCCCAAGTCACATCTCTAAACCAACACAGGTGGATAGTAGGGATCAGCCCTATAGGACCTTCCAATATCCATAGATAGCTAATAGGTAGTAGGGATCAGCCCAAGTGGACCTCCTAATACCTGAGTGTGCAGGGTTCATCCTCAGAACCTTGACGGCTGCACCCGCCGCTCAATAGACAATAGTGGTCCCAAAAGGACCAAACTACCTAACAGCTGCTAATTCCCTAGTTGACTAGTTAACCCATCTAGTGGGTGTCTAATTGATAGGCCAAATCACTATTCCTTACTTAATTATATCATCTATAGTTACTTTTCACTATATTACATGGCAATCATAACATTAAATTCCATTTTACATGACATCTCACACAAGTTTACATCTTTAGTCTCTTACTGCAAAGTTACTATTCATTTGCTCATTTTTACAAGTAAGTTACTATTCATTTAGTCATTTTCTAGCATTGTGCCTTCTATAGCACAAAGCATGCCTACCTAAATCCATCATCTCTGTATCCATTTCATCCTATTATCATTAGGGAACCATTCCTCATTCTCATGCCTAAAATTTATGCACCTATAATCACCATTTTACTTATTCTACTTTATGTCCACATTGACATTTCACTTCTATTTAGGTCAATATTTTCCAAATTTACATACCATACATCTTGATATTGTCATTCATTTTCCAAGCACTATTTATACACATCATTTGAATGCCAATGCCATGCCTAACATGTCATATCGATAAATACACATACCATGCCATTCATGTACACCATTCGGCCATACAACATGCACACACATACACCTAGTTTCCTTTCCCTAAAGTCATGCATACCATGTTACATTTACATCATCAACATACTCATGTTATTAATTCACATCAATGTCATGCTTAAAACCAAGAAATTGCTTTTCCATACACATAAACACACATATTTCATGCCAAAACACATGACATACATAAATTGAATCTATTCCACATACCTAAGTGTGAAAACACCCTTTTCTCCACCACTTTGATGCCTGTATGGGTGTTCTCCTTCAAGGTTCTCTTTTTGCCCTAAACATACACAATTTCTCACTTAGAAAATTTCTCAAAAATTTTATATAACTCTAATTGAAAATCTAAAACCACATAATCTCTTAAAACACCTTAGACAACCTAAAACAAAAATAAAAACACTTACTCAAAAATTTTTCACTATTCACCAAGATTGAATATCTCTCTCTCCAAGCTAGATATGGAAGAATTTCTACTTAATTTAGGTTTTATGGATCATGAAGGGTTAATAGCATATAATTTTTGTGATTTTTGGTGATGGGATGAGAGAGAAGGTGACAATGGCATCAGCCAAAGGGAGAAATTGGAGGAGAAAATGATAGGTTCACACATATGACCCCCTCACATGTGTAGGCCCTTTTATAAGAGTAGGTGGATGGCTCAAGTCGCGACATGTGGCGATCCAATGATCCGTTTTCTCATGGTTTTCTTTTAAATTTTAGAAATTCATAGAAATTTTTCTAAACTTTTAAAAGTACTCATTTTAGTTTTAAAAATCCTTGATTAGTGTCATTGATGTCCACGTAAAATTTCAAGTCAAAATCTCATTGTTGACTTTTAGGCACTATTCACTCGCTAGAATAAAATATTTAGAAAAAATACCAAACGACCTTAGAAAATTAAAATCCCTTCACCATTATGTTAATTGGAATTTTTGAGGTTTAAGGCATGGTATTTTTGGGTTCGTCCGGGCACATCCTGAGGCTTTCCTAGCACAATCTCATTTCATTTCCCTATTCACTAGTTCTTGACCTGAATGATTTATTAGTTCTGCTAAATTTTTAAATTCTTTCATTTTCTCCATTTTTCTGCCTGTCAAAGTGTTATTACCAATACGCCTTTTTCTAGCCTTATGAAGGTGCCCCGACTTATAGGGAACACTATTTATTCTAATGAGGTACTATTCACGAAACTTGGGCTTATGGGCTTTACATGACCTACCATGGTCATTAAGGGCAACCTCCTATCATAATCGAAATAAGACCACATCATTAATGAGATTTTTATTTGAAGAAAGGTCCTTGATAGAGCCATACATGTAATGCCTATGTCCTCAAGCTTCGTGAATAGTGCCATTGGGTTCGGGAAGTGTGCCTAAGGTGCCAAGTCACTTGCACATAAATCGAGGTAGTGACATTGGTCATGAAACTTCGAGGGGCTTTAATTCGATGAAAAAGGCAAATTTTAAAAATTTAGCAGAACCAATAATTCATTTCGGACCATAAGCTACCCCACTGAGCAATAAAAATTTTATGGGCCAAGAATGACTCTGGATGAGCCCAGATGGACCCAAAAATAGCAAACTCTAAAGCTCACAAATTCCATTGAGTTCATTGGTAAAAGAATTTTTGAATTCCGAGGTCGTTTGTAAATTCTCATAATTTTTTAGGTTGGCATACAAATCGAGGTAGTCTAAAAACTGCCTTATAAATGGAATTTGGCTGCAAAAATTTATAAGCATATAAAAGGGATTAAAATATGAATTTTAAAACAAACGGTGTAATTTTTTGAGGTGTGTGTGAATTTTTGTGAATTTTCAAAATTTGCCAAAAAATTTAGATGTTTTGGGTAACTCAGGTAGCTATGGGACCCACCCACACTTGGCCATTTGGCCTAAGGCCCTGGCCAAGTGGTAAGAGTGAGTGACAAGTGGACTTTTCCACTTAAAACAAAAACCACATTTTCTCTTGGCTACCAATAGAAGTCGACGCCACTCTTAGCTCCCTCCCCCATTTTTATCATCTTTTTCAGCTCAATTCTAGAAATTCTGCTCACCAAAAATTATTTTGATGTGTTAAGGAGTTTGAGGAAAAAGAATTACAGCAAAAGGAGTCCCCCAAAAAGGAGTTAAAAATCCTCAAAATTCCTTGGATAGAAGCTGTCCAGCAAGCAGCCAAAGTGAGCTTCTTTGTGGTTTCTTGAGTTTTTCTTTGGTTTTTCTTACTAGAATTGAGTATGTGAGATGCCTAACATCTATGGGGATGGATTTTTATGGCTTTTGAGGTGAATTAAAGCAAAAAAAAAAGCTCGAAGAAAGGAGGAAAAGAGGACGTGGCAGGCTAGAAGTGAATTTTTGAGAAGCTTGAATTATGGATTTTCCTTCTTTGAAATGTGAGGTAAGTGAATTCAACCATTCACCTCATGCCCTTTAATTTTTAGTAACTTTTCCTTTGAGTTTGGGATGGTTTGAGTGTATGGATTAGTTTGAATAGGTGTTGGCATTGAAGGATTTTGTGTATGGCATGATGGAATGTGAATTGCTTGTTGATTAATGGAAAGAAAGTACTATACATGTAAATTTTGTTATTGGCCAAGAGGTATGTAAGTAGCTAAAATGTGCTTATGGTGTTTAAGGCATAAGTTGATGGCTTTAGCATGGATATATAATGGTATTGTAGGCTCCTCACTCTTGACTTATGATGATAGCTAGAGACAAACTCTCAAACATGGCACAAGCCTTCAGAAAATAAGTCTGCACGGACCTATTAAACAATGTCCACAAGAACTAAATACAAAAAAACCAGCCCAAAACTTAGCCCACAAAGCCTGTGAACCAGTATACTTAAACTTAGTCCATGTGGACTAGTACGAACAAGTCCACTCGGACTTGTTGACAAAAAAAGCTTTCCAAAAGTAGAATTCCTCCTATTCAGTTCAGGATTCAGAACCCTATTACGGTTGGGACTCCTTTATGAACGGGGAGAACCTAAAACTTAAGACTATAAATATTTCTCCTTAACCACAGAGAAGGGAAGGACAAAAAATATACTTTTCTTAGTACACACATCATATTCGAGCATTCAGAAACAATTATACATCTATCCGACCAATTAATCCCTATTTTCTTTCCAAATTTCCACACACTTATACTGTTGCTTGAAGAGGACATTTGTTTAAGTAATATCTGAGGTCCACCATAACTTTCTTGCTAATTGCATAGGCCTATGATCTCTAAAGTTGATTGTAAGTGAGGCGATACTTTTTTATCCCCACTTTAGATCATAAGGAGTAGGTCATTGTTATAAGAAGTTTACTAGTGCAATATTCATCATTGTCATGCTATATCCATTCTATTGTGATGATCTATATTAAACAGACTTAGATTTATTAATTACGAACATGCTAAGGTCTGCACAGACTTATATTTCTTGTATGAATATGATGAGTTGGTCTATACAGACGTACATCCAGTAAGCATGAATTAGTATTTCGGATGTCTCATTGTAAGCTATGTGATCTTGTTTGTCTACATATGTTAACATAATTACATTATAGATGAAAATACACATTACCAATGAAGAGAAATATCATGTAGTCTGCATGAACTCCCTGTCATAAGGGTTATAAGTCCATGCAGACTTATAGGTGATAAATTGTATGATGTTTATTTAGCTTTGCCTTGTTTATGTAAATAATTATTCTTGATTTATAACCTTTAAATGTGTTTATATCTTTATCCTTTATATGTTATCCTTTATATGCTCTTGGTTTAACATTATTTGGATTTGTCATCTTTTGAGTTATGATTGGGTCTACTCACTAGATTGAAAGTCAGGACGAACCTGACCTTTCCTCGAAGATGGTCCGCACGGACTAAGACTAAACCTTTATAAGGTCCACACGAACTAAGTGACGCAAAAGTAGGACCATTCTAGTGCTTTATTCTATTTCTTTTAGTTATGTACCTATTATGTATTTTGGTTCATTTTAGGCTGTAATAGTTAGCTAATCAACTCATTTTACATGCCAATTACTCAACACTCATATTAAATGATTCTTCTACTTAATTAATTGATGTTTTCATAATAAAATCTATTTTGAGGTTTTCCTTAATCAAAAATCACATAAACAACCATTTTTATAAAGGCCAATCTCCTAAAGATGGGAGTTAGGCAATTACAACCAATTCCTATGGAATTATGAGTAATTGTCAGGCCATGTTACAACTAATCAATAGCCCAATTTCTGGATACATGATTCATATGATTTTGTATCTTTTAATTCTTGCAATTTTACTTATTTTCTCAAAAGAAAAGATGACATGGATGTTTAAATATAATGCATGCTTATTTGATAAGGGACTAATAGGCATTACAATAAACATGGACAACATATTATAAGGGTATAAATGAGATATGAAATTCTAAACCTTTCCAGTATAGAAGATCAAGGTCATGGTGTGGAGGCTAGGTGGCGACTCCACTAACCATTCTCATCCCTAGTAAAAATATCATAATCTCTACAATAGCAACTCCACTGGGGACTGAGAAATTTTTAATCTGAAAGTGCCCAAATAAATATGTCGTCCAAATATTCTAATTTTTATCAGTCTCATGCATTACACTTTTAAAACTGTCCTTGTTACCTTAGATGGTGTTGTGAACCATGACTCCATTTTTCACTCAAGAATGGAGAAGTACTAGCATATCCATCACTCATAAGCCTCGTACCTTCAGGTATATAAAAGGGTGAACTAATTTGTCATTATTATCCTTGATTAGAAAGACCCGTTAGGAGGGACCTCTGCTTGTGAGAGCCATTAAGCCTTTTAACTAAAGCCATGAGCCCATATAAATAAGATTAGCTACTTTCCCTAGGTTACATGACCCTAAGAGATTGTAATTGCATTTGATTGCTATATGGGCCTATTTTGTTTAGTCTCATTTGAAGTGGGGGCAAGCCCATTATGCCCTTTTTTTTATTCGGCATGGGCCTAACCTAATTTCACATTAAATGGGACATAAACATTATAGGCCACCATATTCATTTGCGCTTTAAGTATGAAAGGTCATTGGGCTTAATTAAGCCTATGTTCGAATCTATACATCCCTCGATGATGCTTAGGCAAGCTCGCCTAGGAAGAATAACTAAAACCATAGTATGGGTGAAATAACATTGGAAGGATTATTGCATGTGGTTGTCTTTACTGCATCATGAGCATGTATTGCATATCATGCATCATTCGAATTTTACATTGTTTATATTGTACATGTATCATGTCTAACCTTCTATTTTGACAGCCACCATTGATCCTTTCATCACCATGCAGTGGAAAAAAGTAGGCAAATGCCTCAACTGAGTTAGCACTAAAGTACCCATACAACCTAAGTGAGGAACTATGTCTGCTGATGAATACATGACCAAAGCTATGTACATAGAGGCAATAGCTGAAATGGAAAGAAGGATGATGGCAGTTGTTACAAATGCTCTATCCAACATACAGAATCCACAAGAGGTAGAAAAAACTTTAGGTACCCATAAGGGTAAGAAGATAGCAGGTGATGCAAAAGATGACCAATCTTTTGACAATGAAGTGCCACAAATGGTCAAGGCCTACAATAGGGTACCCCCTCCTAAGGTAGTAAAGAATGACCAATATAAAAAGTTGAATGAGAAAATGAAGGCTATGTCACGATTAGTGACTGAGGGCAAAGACATTGACTTGGATGACATCAGTCTAAGGCCTGACCACTCCATGTCTCATAAGTTTAAGATGCACAACCTTAGCAAATTTGATGGAACCTCTAATCCTCGCACCCATTTGAAGCAATATGCCATAGCCATGAGGGCCACCCATTTGATAAAAGAACAAATTGTAAGCCTATTCAACATGTCTTTTATGGGCCAAGCTCTTAATTGGTATCATTATCAAGAAAGAAGGGTTGAAGAAGACTGGAATGAGTTGGCAACGGCATTCAACAAGCAGTACACTAATAATGCAAGTGTGAAGATGAACTTAAAAGATCTAGAGCTAATAAAATAGAAGCCGAATGAAATTTTTTTGGCTACTTACAAAGGTGGAGGGAGAAGATCCTAAAGATGAGAATAAGCTAGAAGACATTGACCAAATTAAGATGTTCATTAGGAATACCAACAGTTATATAAATAGTGGGCTCACTGCTAAGGGCATTACTACTCAGGAACAACTTAAAGACATTACCATTAACCTTGAAGCGAGTTATCAAAACAAGAGGTATAGGAAAGCAAAACAATAGCCCTACTTTTGTAAGTGGTAATACTAGAGACTGTAC
>CANXYI011294857.1:0-14254 GCA_948208565.1 Hura crepitans | reverse complement strand
TGGGTGTCAAATCTACTAAAAATAATTTCTTACTCTCTAGACACAAACAAATTGTAAATAGGGTGAGCAGGGTCGAATTCATAGGGACTAGACTAATTTAATTCTTCTAAAAACCAAGACAATTAATGTGAACAATTAAATAGGGATTTTTATGCGATTGAAAATTAAAGCAATAATTTAAATTAAATGAAAGCATAAAATTAAATGTAAAAATTAGTAGATAAAAACCTAGCACAATGATTAATTTTAGTTTAGTTCTCAAGATTGATCATAGACACGAAAATATCAAATTATTATTTCAATCAATTAGTTATAGTTGTTGAATACCATCTAACAACCAATTCCTTCTTAATAATAGATTAATTATGAAACCTCAATAATTAATCTGTAATTAATCGAGGCAAAACCTAAAACACCACTTTAGGATTTAACTCATTAAAAGGATTAAGAATTTAAAGGAACCTAATTCTAATTAAAAAACTTGACACCATATTTTATCACAATTAGATTACATATTTTCACAATGCAGTTTATTAGTTGGTTGCTACTAAAATTAGATTTAGTAAGCAATTATCTTCTCAAAAAATTTGAATAGCATTTACTATTAAATTAATCATACAATTGGCTAATTTATAGAATCAATAAAAATAACAATAAAAATAGATAGTAGAAAATACATAAAAACTAAAATAATAAAGAGAAGAGAAGAGATTGATTAGATCTCACAATCCTTGTTGAACATAAACTTTAATAATCCTTGGCTAGAATGAAGAATTTAGCCACACATGTTTTGGCAAACATATCAAAAAAATATTAAGAATCCCTATTCTTTAAGTACTGTTCACATTTTTCTTTTTTTTTTTTTACAGAGAATAAATAAGAATAGAGAGAATCCCTAAAAAGGAGAGTTTGATTCGTAAAATCTCTCTAAAAGATTAGGAAAGATAAAAAAAATAAGAATTCTAATATTCTTTAAAATTATCCTAATTAGTAAGGGATTATTTCCCATAAAACTCTACCTAAAAAGTGCAGCTAAATATGATAGATGTCTGATAAAAATCGAGCTACATCTAACAGTTAGCTGTGACCCTTAGCCTTGACCCAATACTAACACCCGCAACTACACAGATTCTCTAAAAAGTCTTCAAAACTCTATGAATTGACTTGAAATTTACAAAACCTGTCCAAAATAACCAAAATTCGAAAACTAAGTTAATCCTTATCATTTTAACATAATTAACGATACAAAAGCATGGGAAATTGTAGGGAAAATGGTGCATAAATACACCCTATTATAAGCAAGCATTTTTACCATTAATTGCATTTAAAACTAAACTGCTTAATCTTGGTAAATATATTAGCTACCCTTCAATAATACTACTATTACCAATCAGCCTTGATAGGTTTTTTTGATTGGATATTTTCTCTCTAATCCCTTAACTTTTACATGAAGTGCCTGTTTTAGGTTTTCACCTTATCGGGGTGTCCTAACTTTTCCTTAAGCTACTCCTTTTGGAGTTTTCAACTTATCATACTCTTTTTTTATTATGATTTTATGAATTCATTACCTTACTAATCTAAGATCTTGACACCTCCATGATTGAGAATCTTTTTCACCATGCATGGACCTTCCTAATTAGGCTTGAACATCCCTCGAGGGTTTATTAGTAAAGGTCTAGTATGTTTCAAAACAAGATCACCTTCTTAGATTAGGCTGGCTTTGACTTTCTTATTATAAGCTCTAGCAATCTTCCTTTGCTATTAATTGTATGTGATAAAGAGCCTTAAGCCTTTTTTAATCAACCAAAACTAGTTACTCATATCTAGCCCTTGCTTATTTAGCTTTTGACACCTTTTCTTCCAAGATAACTCTTAGTTAAGGAACTCTAACCTCAACTAGTAGCACTACTTCCATTGCATACACTAATAAGTAATATGCAGTATTTGTAGATGTCCCAATAATTGTTTTGTAGCCCTAAATTGTGAATAGTAACATTTTTGCCTAATCCCTATATGTGATCATCATTTTCTTCTAATTTTTCTTCACATTTTTATTAGCTGCTTCTACAACACCATTGGCTTGAGGACTGTAAGGACTCGATTTTGTACTTTTGCAAAGGCTATTTGGTCTCACCTTAAAACTACACTCTATTATCTAAGATAACCTATTATGGCAACCCATCGCTATAGATGATGTTTCTTTAATAAATTTAGCTATCTACCTTACCTCCAATTGATTGAAAGATTAAACTTTAACCCACTTTGAGTTGTAGTCAATTGCTGCCACTATATACTTATGATGTCTTGCTATAAATGGCTTTATCTCTCTAATTATGTTGATTCCCCAAATGGATAATACAAACCTGTTAGTTTAGTTAGTGGTAGATGACTTAGATTGGCATAAATTTTGCACTTATGGCATTTTTGAATGAAGCTATAATAATTAGTTTCCATGGTTTGCCAGTAATATCCTAGTCTCATGATCTTCTTTGCCATATTTCTCCCATTCATATGTGGGCCACACACACCTTCATGCACTTTTGCTAGTATCTTCTAGGCTTATATCTCATCAATGCATTTGAGTTGTAAGCCATCAAAATGCCTTTTGTATAGCATCCCATAGAAAGAAATAGGCCGAGCAAATACTCTATGTAAGGTCTTCTTATCTTTTTCAGTTGTATGTTCTAGGTATTCCACTATTTCCATGTATGTTTTGATGTCATGATACCAAGGTAAATCATTATTGGTTTCCTCTACTGCAATGCTCACATGCTAGTGCAAGTTAGGAACCTTATCATAATAAAGTACATGGGTCTTGGAAAATCCTTCTTGGTGTAATTAGATACTAACATTAGGGTGACCAAAGTGTCTACTACTTGCTTCTATTCCCTAAGGATATGTTAAAAGTGCATCTATTGAATGCCTTAGACAAGTCTATAAGCATTCTGACATATTTGCTTAAATTTTGATCCTTAACCTCCCAGTCACCCTTCAATTTATGTATTACCAATATGAAGTACCCATACATGTCAACTATCTTTTCCCTAGCTAAAATAAGGTTTCAACGCCATAGATACATGCTTTATATTTAGTGATGTTGTTAGAGGTTTAAAATTCCAATTTCCTAGCAAAGAACATTTGTTCACGTTTCAGATTGATGATTAGTATGCTAGCACCTACTCCTTTATGATTTACTGCCCATCAAAGAATACTTTCCTTCTTGTGATATTGCCCCTAAGTATTCATCTACAAAGTTAAATTCTTTTACTTTACCCTTGATTGGTTGTTGCACTAGAAAGTTCGCCATTGATCGACCCTTGATTGTTTTTTTAGTTACGTAGGAGATGTCAAACTCTTGTAGTAATAAAATCCATCAACCTATTTTGCCTACTAGGGAAGGCATAGTTTATAGACACCTTAGAGGATCATATCTAGCTTTTGTCTCTACTTTTTATGATTAAAAGTAGTGACGTAGCTTTTTGGATACCCAAATTACTCTCAAGCATATCTTCTTGATTTTTTCATACTTTTATTCATATAAAAGAAATTTCTTACTCAAGTAGTATACTGTATAATCTACTCCAGCTTTATCAACTTGTGCAATGAGAGCCCTTATTGAGGTTTCTTCTACTATAAGGTATAAGATTAAGGATTTTCTTGATTTAGGTGGTTTTAAATAGGAGGCTTAGTTAGGTACTGCTTGATGGCTTTAAGGCTTTTTGGTAATCATCATTCCATTCACATAGTTGTCTTTTGCATAGGAGCTGACATATAGGTTTATAAATAGATGTGAGTTTTGTTATGAACTTGCTGATGTATTCCACTTTGCCTAGGAATCCTCTAACCCTTTTTTTAGGGATAGACATCTCCAAGATTGCTTTCAACTTATCTAGATCCACTTCAATCCCATTATTACTAACTACAAATCACAACAGCTTACCAAACATAACTCTAAATATGCATTTCTTGGGGTTGAGTGCCATATTGCATTTGTCTAACCTTTGGAAAAACTTGCTTCAAAATTTCCTTCCCTTTCTGTGGACTTTACTATTATGTCATCCATGTAGATTTCTACCTCCTTATTCATTATGTCATGAAAGAGTTTAGTGGCCATTCATTAGTACGTTGCCCTATATTCTTCAATTTAAAGGGTATTATCTTATAGCAATATGTTCCCTATTAAGTCATGAAAGCTCTTTTGCATTTATCTATCACCTTTATAATGATCTAGTTATATCTTAAGAATCTATTAATAAAAGAATATATGGCTACCATAGTTGTATTATCCATTAATAAATCAATGTGGGGTAAAGGGAAGTCATCCTTGGTGCTCACCTTATTTAGGTCTCAATAATTTACACACATCTTAACCATTTTGTGTTTCTTTGGCATAAGGACAATGTGCTAACCATATGGGGAAGACTATTTTTTTTAATGAACAAAGCTTTAAGAAGCTTGATGACTTCTTCCTTAACCTTTTCTCCCTATTCTAGTCTATTTCTTCTAAGATTTCGGTAGATTAGATTAATGTGATCATAAGTTGAGATATCATGTTTGGTTACTTCATAATCAATCTCAACCATGTCCTCATAATTCTAGGCAAAGAAATTTTCATACTTATTTAATAATATCTCTAATTTTTCTCTTTCTTTAATAGTAGTATCATGGGCAATTAATATATTTTTAGGATGTTCATTTATACCAAGATCAAATGGGTTAGTTTTAATGTAGTTAATGTTAAAGATTCTCATGTAATGAATATTTTAATGCATGCTACCATTAAGAAAAACATCACAAAAATAAGCAAACTTTTTATTCATTTTTTTTGAACGAAAATTATTCACCTCAAACAGGTCAAACAAATACAATTGATCAATAAGTAAACCACTATATATGTCAAGCACATCATTAGATGGAGCTAGGTAGATCTCTTTCATGGCTATGGCTACTAGAAAGACTTCTTTTGTCTATTGGGTTTGCTTTAAATCACCCAAATCCTAGTTTATGACATTTGCAAAGATCTTAAACCTAGGCTTGTAATGACCATCCACTACTATAGGTTTTGGAGTCCCATCATACTTTGTTTTTTTATGCTTTACAAAGTAGTCTTCAAGTTTATTCCCTTTCTTTGAGTTATTTCCTATTCTTAGGTTATATCCTAACCCTTTTTTGTATCCTTCTAGCCTTTAAGCTATAAGGGCTCTATTATCCTTTGAAGATTCTTACCTAAACTAACACTTGGGAAGAAATTCTAATTCTTCATGATTTTGGACACTATAAAGCCCATATAATTTTCATATATTTTAGTGATATGAAACCCATTAAAAGGCTGGTTTGCAATAACTAGTGTGGATATTGCATGATCGATCTATACTTTGATCATGATAATGTTTCAACCTTATGGGAACTTGATCATCTGATGAAATATGGATGGGACTCCTTTGAGCTTGTGAAACTGGGGCCTTTCCTGCTAAATTGAAAATATAGCTAGGATGTCAATGATAGTGAATTCCACTTCATCAATAATAGGCCCTACTTAGGCCTTAGTAGTTAAAGACCCTTCTGATTGTCATCTTGTATCATTGTTTGTTTTAATGGTAATGCTAGAGGGCACTAGGACTTCTTTCTTTATTCCTAAACTTGCTAAGATATTGACTAGACATACACATAATAAAGAGCCATCATCAACCATAGTACATCAAGCATTTTTCCCATTCACCTTGACCTTAATAATGAGACGCTGATTATGTTTCCTTCCTCTTGGGGATAGGTCTTTGTCTAAAAAAGTTATGAGTCTAGTCTTACTAGTCTTCATGACCTTGACTAGTTCTTTATTAGTAGTGGTGATGGATACAACAACTTGTCCAAAGGCTTTAACTACCTTTTGCCTTTGAGTTTGAGAGGACATCAGTAGATCTTAAATACTGAAATGAGCTTGTGTTTTCTTTAATTATTTAAGCACCTTTTCATTCTCATCCTCTTTGACTTCAACTTCTTTCTTAGGTAGGATCCAACCATTCTTCTCAACCTTTTCCACCTTTTCTCCCTTGACCTTAACTAGTTCTCTCTTTCCCTCTTTGGGATCTTTATCAGAGGATCCATCCCAAAAATTTCTACTTTCCCTAAGTTCACTCTCACTCTCTCTATATCAAAAGCTAGTTATGAGAATAGCTTCATTCTCTCTCACCTTCTCATATGAAATCTAGTCATTATGTTCTCGTACTACCTCTTTACCCCTGTTAGTAGCTAAAGTATGTCCTACTTCTTTTTCTACCATAGACATGGCATTAATGAAAGTTGTTATCATTCTTTTCTCCTTCTCACCCATTGCCTCTATTAGCAAGGATTTTGTAATGAACTCATCAGTAAACATGGTTCATCTCTTTGGATCAACTGATAGTTCACTGGTTCTATTGAGGCACTTGCCTACTCTTTTCTATTAGGCAGTGAATGAGGGATCAATGATGGCTATCAAAATAATGGGTTAAGAGTGATGCATGATCAATATATTAACAATGTAAAGTACAGATGATGCATGGAATGCAATAAGGACAAACACATATAAGAAACCATCCAACATTATTCCTCCCACACATGTGGTCAACCTATTCCTTTCCTAAGTGGGATTGCCTAAGCATCATCAAGGGATGTATAGGTTTGATAAGGGGCTTTATTTGGCCTAATTAGTCTCTCATATTTAAAGTGCATGTAAAAGTGATGGCACATAACAATTAACTCTCATTTGATGTGAAATTAGGCTAGGTCCATCCAAGATAAAAGGCATTATAGACTTGTCCACACATCAAACAAGGTTAAATATGATAAGCCCATATAGTAGTTATAATGCAAGTAGCAAGCACTTAGGGTTATACAACCTAGGGAAAGTTACTAAGCTCTACTACATAGGCTTATAGTTATGTCAAAAGGCTTATAGCTCCTATAAGCAGAGGTCCCTCACAACAAGTCTTTCCAATCAAGGATAATAGTGACTGATTAGTTCACTGTTTCATATACCTAAAGGTAAGATGCTTGTGAGTGATGGATACGCTAGCAATTCCCCATTCTTGAATAAAAAATTGAGTCATAGTTCACAACACCATCTAGGGTTAAAAGGACAAAGTCTATATAGATTGAAATGCATAGGACTATTAAAAATTAAATATTAGATGGCATATTATTTGGCACTTTTAGATTTAAATTCTTCATCCCTAGCAAAGTCACCAATGTAGTTTTATTGTATTTTTTCAAGGACAAGATGGACTAGTTTTTAGAGTCATCACCTTGCTCTACTCCAGGACCACTGATGTTTTGCCTAGAAAGGATTTGGAATTAGATCTTATTTATGCCCCTATAATATGCCTTCTTTAATATTTTAATGTTTATCAATACCATATCAAGCAAGCATGCATTAAAATTAAAGTATTTGTGTCACCTTTTAATTGAGACAAAGTAAATGATAGTATTTAAAGCATATAACAAACATAATGGTATATTGTTCATCTAGAAATTGTGATCATTTATTGATCGAGATTTAACCTAATAAGTAGCCATAATTCCATAAAAATTAGTGCTAATTCCCACCTCTTATCTCAAAGATATTAGCTTTTATTTAAATACATTTTTTTGTGTCAATTTTAATAAACAAAACTCAAAACCATGTTAATTAAGTAGAAAATCATTTGACATGATATTAAGCTTTTGGTCTGTAAAACATGTTATTCAACTACTTATTACAACCCAAAATATCCAAAATAATTAAAAGATACAAAGACAATTGAAATGACACAAGACATATATTTTCTTTTGTCTTGACTTCATCAAGTTTGTGCAGACTCAATACGGTTCTAACAATTGTTTGTGCAAACTATTGCATGTAAAGGTTATTATGCCTATCTGGACCTCCTATCTTACCTAAATGGTCACTTGCATACAAGTCAAAATATAGGTTAGAAATAACATATAAAGGTCTGTGAGGGCCTAAAGAAAGAACAAACTTATGATAATCTACTTGGCATAAACATGGATGAGTCATGACGCATGTCTAAAGTAATTATCACTGGGAACCTATAAATTTATTGATAATTAAGGATATAAACATATGTATACAAGGATTGATCTTACAAACAAAGTGTCCATATGGACTATAGTCTTCATGAGAGAGAATCTATATAGATAGCAATTGAGCATAAATACACATAAGACATGGCCATATGTACAAATTATGTTCCTTGTGAAAGAGAGAGTCTCTATGGACAACATATTAATAACAAATAAATACATAGTACAATAATTTATATGTACTACAATCCCCATGAAAGAGAGTTTGTATAGACTATATATTAGTTCTACCTTACCAATGATGTTCATACGATATCATGTGATATAACAATATATAAACTCGTCAAACATTTCAAATACAATACATTACTTGTATGATACTATTAAAACAATGTTGAATAATAGTTCGCACAAAAATTTCATTGCAAATATATCAATATATTTAGTTTATGTTGATGTAAGAATGCCTTAAGATAGATCCGTAGGATTAGGATTAAAATAACATAATAACCACAGCATGCCAACTATCAATTATACACTATAAAATAGTTTAAATAATAATTGACTCCTATGACCAATAAGGGGATTAAATGGAACCACCTCAATTGTGATCATTCACGAGAGATCAAGGGTCCACATTAACCATATGAATGTGTATTATTATATGTATAGTAGGAGGCCTCATATCTTACCTTATGAAGAAGCTCTTAAGTAACAACACAAAAATATAAGATTTTGGAAATGATGGAATTTTAGTATAGGCTGAAGTCTAGTAGTGTGAATCCTACATTGGAGTCTTCCAAACTCTTGGATAGAAAGGTTTTAGTTCTTCAAATTGCCTCTCTTTTCTCATACACAAAAGGGGTATTTATAGGTTTAGGAGGTGGCTCTTTTATCTAGAGGAGTAAGAATCCTTCTAGGACTTAGAAATAGAGTATGAATAGGAAGCTCCTACTTTAGAAAGCTTTTCATCGACAAGTACATGTGGACTTAGACTACTTAGTCAATATGAACCTAGGTTGTGGATTTTCCTGCTAGTCCCTAGACTTTGGGCTAGGTTTGTGTTAGTCTATGAAGATGTAAACTTTGTTTTGTCTAGGCATACCATGGGCCTTGGGCTAAGTGGAGTTTGGTTAGGTGATATGGACCTAGTGGCATTATGTTCATGTGGGCCAATGCCATACTATTCCATACAAACTAGGTGTCCAAGTGGCTTGTATTATTACTTTAAGCCTATCTCCTACTATCATCATAGGCCTAAAAGGGTAGGGCATCCATAGGAATAAAAAGTGTTTATTTCAAAGCATGCAGTCTTTCTAAATAAAGAGTTTCTCATGAAAGACAGTGGGAGTAAAGTTGACCTTGATGAAGTTTAAGATTAAGAAGTTGAAGCAAATCAATTGACCTATTCTAGTTTTATTAGTTAAAGTGATTAGATAATAGAAAAACCTATGGAAACACTTGCAACATCTATTTTGATGAGATAATAAAAAAAGCTTAGTTTATCACAAAAGTTAGAGGAACTATATGTTTACAAGAAGGTCAGTAGGAGTTGAATTGTTTTTCTTATGTTATACGTAGATTACATACTACTAATAGGAAATGATGTCTTTGCCCTCCAATCATTCAAGATTTTGTTGAGAAAATAGTTTTCCATAAAGACCTTGGCGAAGCAACCTATGTCTTAGGGAATTAGTATATATAGAGATAGCTCTAGAAGGCTATTTGGTCTTTCATCCTATGTACATTAATAAAATGCTAAAGAGGTTTAGCATAGATTTCTCTAAGAAAGGTTTTATTCCTATGTTACATGCGAAACACCTTTTTAAATTTATATCTCCCAAGACACAAAAAGAGAGAGAATGTATAAGTAGGAATCAATATGCTTTGGGTATTAAACCCTATATGTATGCTATGTTATGTATGAGACCCGATGCACCCTTTCCTTTGAGTGTCATGAGTAGTTTCCAATCTAATTATAGAGAGGAGCATTAGGTGGTTGTCAAGAATATCTTCAAGCACTTGAGAAAGACAAAGGATTTGTTCTTGGTTTATGGAAAAAGAGATCTATAAGCTAGCAAGTATACTAATGTTAGCTTTCAATTTGATAAGGATAATTGTAAATCTCAAATTGGATATGTATACATTATATATGGAGGTACAATTGTTTGGAAGTGTTCCAAATAGGATAGACTGTAGATTTTACCATTAAAATTAAGTATATATCAGCTTTCGATATAACTAAGGAAAGCATTTGGATTAATAAGTTCATTTATGGTCTTAGAGTGTTTCCAAGCATTATTTGTCTAATACTTTTGTATTGTGATAACAATAGTGTTATTGCATAAGCTCAAGAATGATAGTCTCATTAGTGACCTAAACATTTACTTCGGTTATAACAAAGGATGTTTAATCAACTTGTAAATGGGTATTAAGTGCATGGGTGATTAGCTCTAGTGTAAGTGGGAGAATGTTAGATGTATTATCGAGAGCATATGTAATAAGGTTATATTCATGTGTTTAAACCTTATGAATTTTTGTAAAAGTCATTTCTCTTTATATCATGGTACTTTTACATATTACTTATAATTGTTTACAATGTCTTAAACCATGTTATAAAGTCTTTGATATAAAATCACAGTGTAGAGAAAATCTTAAAGTGTTCTTCATGTTAGATTCTTATTGCATTCAAATGTGATATACCTAAATATCCTTTGTCATGGTATTAACATGATGGGACATTGTTAATATGAATATATTAGTATATGTTACACTTATTAATTAGATTAAGCAAAAGTTCTCAAAAGCTGTAAGCACAGATATGCTTAGAATTAACATATGGATACTTACTTGGGAGGTAAGTACATTAGAGACCTATAATAAGATCTTCACATGGATACTTAATCTATGTTAGGGAAAGTACCACATCATATAAGTGGTGTAAGTATCCTCATACTTGATATTACTAGCTATATTAAATATGGAGTGACATACTTTGACTCTAAAGCTTTTTACTTGGAATAAAAAGTATACATAGTAAGGTGCTTAGGTATGGCATGGCATATTTAAAGATAGGGTAGTAACCAACAAATGATTCACCACTATAGATTATATTAGGGAGTTTACCTTATAGTTTTGATTAGTAATCTTCATTCTAGAATCTTTGGCCAAAGTAAGATGCCATGTCTAAATAAGATTTATAAAGGGCATTTTTAGAATGATAGTGAAATTATTTGAACAATATGTCTAAGGCTTAATTATACAAACTTAGTTAAGCTTTGAGTTAACATAAATCCTTACTATAAATTTGATGGAATAAAGATAGTGAAAGGAGTTTATTGCATCATAACTAGATATGGAAATGTTAAGTCAAACCAATTGATTTTTTGACTTACACAATCTTAATGTGTGGCTAGACACCACTCTAGACTTTTATGTATATGGATAATTGATTGGGAATCAATTATTAGGCCAATGAGATTAGACCATAAGAATTCTAGTCTAACTGGGTCCCTTGTAAACTATGTGCTACCAACATGCTTTGAAAACCCATATGGTTATGCATTATAGGAAATAAAAGGGGACTCAAAGTGTTTAAATGGGCTAATGATATGAGATATCATTAATAGATTGTAACAACCGTAAGTTGAGGCTCCGTGAATAGTACCACCGAGGCTTGAAAAATTTGCCCAAAGTGCTAGGTCAGCTTTACAAGGATTGAGGTAGGGTGTACTAGTCATGAAACTTTGATTAGCATAAAATGATAAAAATGAGTTAATTTAAAAATTTAGTAGAACCAATAAATTATTTTAGGTAAAAATCTAGTGGGTTGTAGTTTTAGATGGACTTAGGCCAAAAATGACTTAAGATGTGCCTAGAAGGACATAAAAATACCATACCCTAAAGGTTAAAAATTCCCATGATGCTATAGGTGAAAGAATTTTGAAATTCTGAGGTCATTTGCTATTTTTCCTAAATTTTAAGATTTACATATAAATTGAAGTAATTAGTTAACTATCCTGCAGATGGAATTTATCGGTGAAATTTTATAAAGACCTAAATAGGCTTAATTGAGGATTTTTGAAGTCATCATGGTAATTTTTTAAGGTCTGAGTGAATTTTAAGAATTTCCAAAAATTTCAATTCAAACCGAGCATTTTTGGGAAGCTCGGGTGACACGTGTCTTTACTTGAGCTATATAACTACACTATATAAGTGCTATGATGCCACATAGGTATCCACTTGGCAAAGTTCGCTCACTTAGCCATTTTCTTTTTTCTCATTTCCTCTTCCCTCTCTCGACACCTCTCCACCAAAAATTCCCCATTCCACCATCCAATCACCACTAAATAGCCACCATTCTCACACTAAAAATATCTTTCATGAGTTAGGAATTAGCCTTTGAAGGTTCAAGAGGCCATAGTTAAGCATAAAAGTCAAGAAAATTCAAGAAAGTCTTAAATGTATATAAAAGGGTGGCTGAAATTCAAGTTTTTGTGCAAGTGGTTTTTTTCCCTTTCCATTTTATTTCCTAGGGGATTTCATCATTTTATGGGTGCCTATGTTCTTGGATTTTCATTTAGGGACCTATAGAATTTTATAAGATTTTTTTAAGCCATATCTGTTAATATATAAGCTTAAGGGAATGTGAGGTTCAACAAGGAAAATAAGGGTGCTAAACTGTGAGCAAGACTCTATTTCAAGTGAGGTATGGGAATTTAATTTATTTAAGGCACGCCATATTTCTTTCAAGTGTAAATTATGTGAGAATGTTTGTATGGAATTCATACTTTTAATGGGTAATATGGAGGTAAGGGTGAATTAAGCTTAATTTGATATTAATTCCATGCTAATTAGAGGATTTTTGAGGTGTTTTGAAGGAAGGAATGCATAAAATGGTGTGAGGTTGAGAGGTGTGTGTGGTGTTAAGGCATGTGGATGTATGGTTTATGATTCGCATTGATATGTATGTTATGGATTTAATGGTTTTTATATGTGAATGGTTTAGAGAAGGTATGAGTATGATTAGTGCAATGTATGGTCGAGAGGTACTTTGTGGGATATTAGTATGTAAGTCACGTAGAATGTATGTATGAATGGTATACCTAATGGGAACTTATATGGTTGACATGTAAAAAGTGTTTATGGGTTAGAATTAATGAGAAAATGCTTTCATGGTTAGGCATTTGATATGGCTGAGAGGTCTGATAGTGGTTTATGGCATGTAGGTTGTGTACATGATGTGTGAATCATGATTGAAATTAGCTGTTGGTATAACAATGTATGTATAAGTGGTGAATTTGGTGAACAATGCATGTACATGTGTGTGACATGAAAGGCCAAGGAATGTGTGTGTGTGTTATGGCATGACATGTATGGCTAAGGCATGTATGGGTTGTGTGATGGCATGGCATAGATGACATGAGGTATATCATGTATACATATGCTAGAATGATGATATAGGATGTGTATATATGATAACTTATGGCAAAGTGCTTCTATATGCCTATGAACAAGGTATAGCCGAGAGGATGTATGCCATGGGGTAGATGGTAAGCATGGTATGATGTGGTATGTAATGTACATGATTGGCATGATGTCATGAGTATGTGATGCATGGCATGATATTGGCATGAGGTATGTGTTAGCTATTAGTTGTATGCCCTAGGGCATATGTGTAATAGGGATAATTTCATGTACAATCAAACAATTATTCATTAATAAAATGGCATTCTTTATTACTTAGTGCTCAAGTTATGACATTTGCTTGATAATAATCTTAAACATTGTAATAAAGTCAATGGTATAAAATCATAGTACAAAGGAAATCATGAAAAGTTCATGAAGTGAGATTCTTATTGTACGTAAATGTGGTAATACCTAAATTATCTCTAGTCATATTGTTAACAAGATTGGACATTATTAATACGGATAGACTAGCATATCTTATACTTCTTAACTAGGTCAAGCAGTAGTTCACACAAGCTATAAGTATGGCAATGCTTAGAGATAACAAATGGATGCTTGCTTGAGAAATAAGTACATTGGAGACCTATCATGAGATCTTCACATGGATACATAATCTATGTTAGTGAAAGAATCTCATCATATCAATGGTGCAAGCATCCATAGACTTAAGATCATTAAGGTATCTTTAGTATCAAACGCTATACTTTGACTCTAATACTTTTACTTC
>CANXYI011294831.1:0-12490 GCA_948208565.1 Hura crepitans | reverse complement strand
CTTAATGCCTACACCATTAAGCCTACTTGATAAATCACATATGCGTCTTATCTTTATTCCTTTTTTTCCATGCATACTTATTCATTTTAATTCATCAAAATTATTTCCATAATTGTCACATTTAAACACACACTTTTGCTCTCCCCCCCCCCCCCCCCCCCCCCCTTTTTTTTTCATGTTGCCATTGATAGCATTGACTAGACCACCATCGATGCCAACATTGCTGCTAGTTTCGACGCCACTATAACTCTATCTGTAACTCCGGTATGGTTTTTCTTTTTTTGATTTCTAAAGTTTCAAAGTTTTTCTTTTTCTGACTTCTGTTCGGATATGAAGTTACTAGTGGTCAATCTAATGGATGAAATAGATTTGCTTTTTCTGATTTGCTAAATCTTATTTGATCGATCAATTAAATCTTGTAATTGCCCATAACTAGGCTCAAAACTGCAAACAAGAAGATCTATAACTAGGCTCAATTGGTTAAAAGCTTCCCACAATCAGGTGTGATTCCGGTTAAGACTATCATTGCAATAAAGATTCTAGCATGCTTTTTTAAATAGATTGGTTCTACGGAAGCCTGTGGATTTTAAAATAAGAGAAAATGGAATAATAGGGTGATATTACTACCCCAAGTATAGGTGGATATTATCAAAGGAGCACGGTGATAAAGAACGAGAAAAGTGAAATGATGTTGATCCTAAACAATAAACTACCTAGAATCTGAAAAAGAAAAAAAAGAAAAATAGAGGCTTTATCCTATTCTAGTTAGCTACAACTTTTTTTTAAATAAGGAAGATTTAGCAAATAATAAAAAAAAACCAACCAAACAAGCTTTAGTTGGTTTGGTTTTACTAACTTGAATCGGTCAGTTTGGTTTTGGTGCTATGCATCTGTTCGGTTTGGTCGATTCTTGGACTGAATCGATTGAATGCATAATCTTAGTCGAGTCAATCTTGATAAACTCAAACTAAAAAATTCAACTAATATAGAGACCCGAATTGATTTAAGAATTATCTGAGCTCGATCTGTTTCACCCGATTGACCCAAATCTCTCTCAAAAAAATCTAGAATCATATTATGTTAACAAGAATATGCAATTAAACATCATTTAGGTGCACCTTTTGCTGGCCATTTAGAAATCACATTGAAGTTTTAAACTGTAATAATCAACATAAAATAGTAAGAACACTAAGGCTAACATTTAACAATAAATAGTTCAAAAGCATATGATAGACCCATAACAAATTTGAAATGCAAAATCATTGTGAGAAATAATTTGAAAAGCAATTATGAGAAACAGTTTGAAATGCAATTGACAAACCCACAACAAATTTAGTTCAAGAACATGTAATAGTAAATCTTAAGCTGAATAATCAATAACACTATATTAGATAGAAATTAAAATAGAGAGAACATTACTTCCTAAATTTGGTTTAGGAATGGGATTTCAAAGGCCATTAATAACGGATCTTGTAATGGCCCTCAATGGCAAGTTGACAGATATGGCGATTTTGAAGGCCCTTAATAGTAGATCTAGTAATGATCTATTAATTCTGCAAATCAGGAGATTAGAAGATTTCGAAGATTAAGAGATGATTTTGCAAATCAAATTCGAGTGAAAAATGGAGAATTAGGGTATTGGGGAAAAGAGGTGAGATTTTTGGATCAATTTTAGGCAAATGGGTTTGAAATGTTAGGATTGAAATTTGGGAACAAAGAGAAAGAAGTCTATTGAGTGCTAGAACAAACAACACCGTTTTCTTGATGGGAAATAGAAAGAAAGGTTGATTTCGAATTGGGTCAGGTTGATTAGAATTTTCACTTGAACCTAAACACCGATATAAACCTCTCTAAAAATCTTAACTAACTCGACTCCAAAACCCGAAATAAATCGACCTAAATGAAAATTTTGGATTGATTTCTTGAGTTTTTTGAATTGAATTTTGCACACCCCCTAATCATATTAGATTTTAATAAAAAAATATCTAATTAGAGTAAATTTAAACATAAATAATGGCATTATAATTCTAATTTATATAATTAAGAGGCTGAAATATTAATAGGCCCTTAAAGTTTGGAGTATAAACAAAGATTACTTGTTGCCCTGTGCCAACCCAATAACTTGTCACCATTATTAATGAGTTGTTGATTTCCCTTTTTCTTTTTCCCCCCTAGTTTTATGGGAGATAATTACCTTTTGAAAAATCTTGTATAAAAAACTAATTTACTAAATCAATTTTAATTTATTAATAAATAAAAATGATTAAACAAAATAATTTTTTATGTGGCACTTTTTCAATCACCTTTATTGATGTGTTAATTTATGGGCTAGGAGATGAGCATATATTTTAATTTAAATTTTAGTAAATAGCATGTGATAAAGATTAGAGTCGTAAATAATAATGGCTTTTATATGGACATTCACATGATGTCTATATGGACATCATTGATAACTGTCTTGATAATTTTCATAGGTCTTTTGAGGCATTTTTTTGTTAGTTTTAGGGTTTTCTAGGTTTTTAAGCCATTTTTCAAATTTTCAGGGTTTTTTGGTTGACTTTTTAGCCTTTTCCTCACTTCTCTTGAGGATTTTCCAATACTCAAAAGTTTTATAATTGAAAACTCTCTAAATTAGAAAGTGTCTTTAAGCTCAGTGTCTACAGTTGCCACCACTTTAAAGAGGCTTAGAAATTGTACTCATCAAGTCGCATCAAAATTCAAAAGAAAGGAAGAGATGCGTATCTACACCTCAAAGTGGTTCTAAGAGCTCCCTTTACTCAATAGGTGTGACTTAAGTCGGCTTTGATGTATTGTTTTTAAAAATGAAGACATTGCCTTGAGGTTATATGCATCAGAGAGCTTCTTTTGCTTGGTAGGTGCAATTTAAGTTAGCTTTGGTGTGTCATGATCTTAAGAGTGAAAATTATGCCATAAAGTTATTTTGTGTTCGAGAGCTCCCTATACTCGATAAATGTAATTTGAGTTAGCTTACTGATGGTTAAGCTCTTAAGGGTGGATGAGGCTGTGCCTTGAGGCTATCTTATTGGTGGTGTGTTTGTTAGTAATCATGTTTTAAAGGTAGATGTCTATTATACTGGATGATTGTGCCTTAAGGCTATTTGTTAATGTATTTTGGAACAAAGTTTAGGCCTAGTGAGGTCCAAAACTAGTAAGCTTGCTGATGTTGTGCACTGAGTCAAGAAACAATGCAATGAATAGTGAAAAGCTAATAAGCTTAAAATATATATTCATTGTTAGTATTGAATGTCATTTTAGAGAGATATTTATACCTTTTGGTGTGTTTAGTGTGTTTGGTGTTCGTTTGATTGTCTCTAAGGCGTGCAGAGAATATTTGTGATCCCAGTGCATGTTAGCGCTTATGTGGATACATGTGACACATATGGCATGCCTTGTCGTATGCATGCGTGGCTTATGCTTATATGGCATGTGCATAAGTGGCACATGTACATGTGGCAAGTTTGACTTTTCTTCCTTTGACTTTGACTGCAACATCATCATCTTTCCATGTGATATGACTGTATGCCACTTGAGGCAAAAACCATAGTAGAGAATATTGGTTTTGATCTTTTTATTTCCTACATTCTTGCCTACTTGGGTAGATATTATGATTTGAAAGATTATTGCACACTTGTTGAAAGATGAATAGACACCACACATTCCTTCTATTTTTCTTGGGGTGAGATGACAACAACCCTACTTAACTTTACTTTGTTAACCAATGTGCCATGTATAGGAGAATGATTCCCTTTTAAAGCTGTAATATGCACCCCGACGTGTGCTACGAAAAAGTAATAAGTATACTTACAGTAGATATAAACCTAGTTCCGGTAGGTGAGAATATGATACAAGTATATGACATTTGGGACCTTTAGTCTAGTATAAATTTTTAGCCTCCTGTTACAGTTGCTAAAGTAGAAATTTCTGTACACTTTTTTATAGTATTTTTGCTTGGATCCACCTTATTTGCTATTGGCAATGTGACATGCCATTTCCCATTATCTTTGCTTTTTAACTTGTCTTCCATGAATAGTATAAATTAAGGCTCTCTAGCTTTAGCATGGCTATATAGGTCCATTAACAAAATTTGTCATGGTAAACAAGCATATAAGGCAATGCCAACATCGTTCTAGTATGTCTTTTTTTTTTAATATTATTTGCTAATGTTGCTTGCTTTTTTGCTTATTTTTCTGACCTTTGATTTTCAATACAGGCTTATGGTTATAAGTTTCGCCTATTAGCTCGATCGTATGATACTAAGGTAGAGAAACCCTTCCTTTGCATAGGTAAGTGGTTTTTGAACAATAGACAGAAGAAAAGCTTGGTCAAACATAGAGCTTATTTGAACTCTCTTTCTTAGGAAAATGTAAAAGAAAAACATACAAGGAAAAAGTAGGTATTGTTAGTGTGTTATTTAGGAAGATGACTTATATTGCTATTATTTGCTTCATGTTGATGTGGCCTGGTGGTTTCTTAGGTCAAGATCCTATATTTTCAAATAGTTAAGAGCTAAAAGCCACCTTGGCCTATTGCTCTTATTCTACATGGGATACAAATGGTGTTCGAGAGAACAAGTGCTTCATTGGGAGCATAGGTCCTCCAGAAGAAGAGTCCCTGATGATATTCCATCAATGTGCATTTTGCTGAAGAGATAAGTGACGAGGCTATTGAAGAGGATCTAAATGGCCTTAATGCTTTACCTTTTCTGTTGGAGGATGAAGACTATTCCCAGTATCACATTTATTTGTTTATTTTATTTATTTCATCTACATGTTTATTTCAAATAAAGTTTTATTTTACTAACATGTATTGATTTTCTACCTTTGCATTTCCTAAACGTATTTATTTTATTAAATATACTTATTTTCCCATTTATATTAAATAAATATATAAATTCTCAATAACTTTTTTTTCATATAACTAATTTTCTTAATCTTTGCATAATTATTTTTAATTTCAAATATTTGCATTAAAATAATATTTTTGCATAGTCCTTTTCTCCAAATTATTTATTTCCATTACAAATTTTATTCTCCCATATATTTAATTTTTAGGCCCAATTTTCTTACATTCAAAGTTTTATTTTTCACATTTATATAATTGTTATCTCACTAAATAAATACCTATAATTTACTCTACCCATTTTACTACAAATCATGATTTTTCCTTTATATTCCTATTTTTTTCACATCATAGAAAATTTATTTACAATAATTAATTTTTCAAGCATCACACATACTATTATCATAAATTTACATTATCATAAAAAAAAAGACATCAAAATATTCAAAATTAAAGCAAAGATAATATATAGTCGAAAATTTTATGGTTGTTTTACATATTTTACAACTTGCATGTTTTGATAAAAATCATAATTTTTAACTCATGTTTCTCTTTTGCATGTCATGAAAATTTATTTACATAAACTATTTTTCTAGATCATGCATATTTTTATCATACATTTAACCTCATATATGAACATAATATCATTACCAAAAATCCTCTAAAATTTAAAATTAAGTAAGAAATAAAATAATATATATAAAATGATATTATTAATATACATGATCAAATTCTACTGCTTTGGCTTATTGTTTGAGGAGTATCGCCGTGAAAGCCATCAAGCTAAGAAAAGTAAGATTGAGTAAGGAAAATATTAAATTGGTTGTGACAAGTAAATAAGAAGAAAAGGAGGTTATACAAAAAGATAGCTATGGAGATAAAAAGAAGTAGATATGAAAGAAAGAGAAGAAGAAGTTGAAACAGGGGATGGATGAAATGCTTTAGTGTGTAGAATAAAAGAGTAAATGATGGAATTATGGGGGTTGGATGAAGTAGAAAGAAATGAAGACAAAGTGTTCAAAAATAGGGGGAAAAAAGTAGAAAAGAAAAAGAAAGATAAGATTTCAAGTATATTAGTGTTGTAATATAACAAGTAAAGAAAAATAAAAAAATAAAAAGAAAAGAAATATAAATTGAAAAGTGAAGAAATAAAAAAAAAGAGAGAAGAGTAGATGATGGTAATGAATATGGATGGATAGAGGAGTTAGAATGATAACAAAATGTGTAGACCACAAGTCCAAGTCAAAAGAAGAAAGATGGGTGAAAAAGTAGAAGTAAGGAAGTAAAAGTGGAAATAGAATAAATGAATGGAAAAAAAGAGGGAAGTAGAGGGTTGGATGAATAAAATATGGAGCCAAAAGTTTTGAACTATGAAGTGAAAAGAAAGAGTAAAAAGAAAATGTGAGAAGTAAAAAGCTAATGAATTAATATTATGGTAAAATAGTTAACCATTTGAAAGTCAGGTAGCTAGGTGATATGGCATATAAGATAAGAAATGGTGATATGGAAAGATGACATGGTAGTTAAAGTCAAATGTAAAAGGTCAAACTTACCATATTTACATGTGCCATTTGTGCACATGCCATGTAAACATAAGCTACATGTGCATATGACAAGTTATGCCATATGTGTCACGTGGGCCCACATGAGCGTCAACCTGCTTTGAGATCATAGATATTCCTCTGCACACCTTAGGGGAAACCAGATGAATACCAGACATGTTAGACAAATTAAAAGGTATGGATGTCACTCTAAAGTGCTATCCAATACTAATAGTGAATCTTTATTTTATAGAAAAATAGTAAAACATCACTTCCCGTAAGAGTCAATGCAGGGTGTAAGCTTACTAGCTTTTCGTTATCCAGTGTATTGCCTATTGCCTTGTTAAACAACATTAGCAAGCTTACTAGCAAGCTTCAAGACCCCAATAGACCTAAAAATTTTCCACAATCATCCAACATAATGGACATCTACCTTTAAAGGAATGATTACCAATAAACATACTAACGAGACAACCTCGAGGCATAAACTCATATGCTCTTAAGAGCATGACCATTAATAAACCCACTTAAGTTACATGTATTGAGTAGAGAGTTTTCTTGGACACAAAATAGCCTAATGGCATAATTCCTACTCTCAAGAGCATGCCACACTCAAGTCACAACTACCAAGTAGAGGGAGCTTTCGGATACAGATAGCCTCAAGGTAATGTCTTCACTTTTAAGAGCAATACCTTGAAGGTGACTTAAGTTACACCTACCGAGTAAAGGTAGCTTTTGGAACCACTCTGAGGTGCAGGTTTATGTCTTTTTCTTTCTTCTAAACTTGATGTAACTTAACAAGTAAACTTTTTAAGCCTAATCAAAGTGAAGCGAAATATAAACACTGAAGTCAAATATGCTTCTTGATTTAGAGGACTTTAGATAATGAAACTCCTAGCATTGAAATGTCTTTAAGATAAAAGTGGAAAAGGCTAAAAAATCAAGCAAAAGAACCCTAGAAAAAAATAAAAGAATGGCCCAGAAACCCTAAAATTGACCAAAAATGCCTCTAAAACTTGCCTAAGTTTGAAATTTTCAATTGTTTTTTAATTTTAGATAGAAAAGGCCCATTTTATGGGCCCATATAAACTTTTTCTACCTATAGTTTCTAGACCTTATATAAACCATTTTTCACTAAGTTTTTAGGACCATTTTTTTTCTCTAATTTACACTTGTTAACTCTTACACTTGGCATTTTCTCTCTATAAAAACTTAGTCAACGTAAAAATCTTTTATCTTATATTGGTTTTGCACGAGTCATGCATAGTGACAAATTAAAAATTTTGTACAAAACCAAGCAATGATATTAGGGATTCGAATAAATAAAAATGATAAATAACAGAAAAATTAAGCAGCATAGAAATTTAACCTTTATCTATTGATTGGTGATTCCTTGTCTTCAGCTCAGCTCACCTCACTGGGTTATAGCAAGCCACAATGATCCTCATCGGGAATGCCTCTAGGGTATCCACACAAGAATAAAAGTGAAGAGTAATTGAATATCTAGGTGCTAGTAAGATATTTAGAAAGGAGAAGAAAAAGATTAAGAGAATTGGAAAATTCATAGGGTGAGTATGCAAACTTTCTGTTTGTTTAGTGGTTGCTTGTATTCACTGATTTTATGTTGGTTATTTATACTGAACTAACCTTTTTTAGGTCAGATTTTAAGGGTTAAAATTTGACCTAAATCTTATTTAAGGATGCCTACAAATTGGGTCCCTTTTTACCTATTACGCATGGCTCAATAAAAGGGTCCATGCGCATAGAATTTTGAAGCCCTTTTTAGGATTCCTTCTGAGGCTCTTTTGGGCAACAATTTAAATCAGCCACAAGCTTAATTTATGATATTTTTAACTCTTAAAAGATCTATTTAAAATCAAATTAAAATATACCATTGATTGGGCCTTTAAGGCCTAAGTCCTTTTTAACACTTAAAAATGTCAAATTGGGTCAACTGGGCTCTAAGCCCAATTTCTCTTTTCTTCTTTATTTCTTATCCTTTTAATGATATCTCATATCATTGAAATATCAAACACTTTGATAATCATTTCAATTATTTAAGTGTGTAACCCTTTGGGTTTCCAAAATATGTTGGCAATACATAGTGAATTAGAGTCCTAGTCTAACTAGGACTCTTATGGTTCAATCTCATTCACCCCATAATTAATTTTCAATTAATAATTCACTTATGTACAAGTATTGAGAGGTGTTTAGCCACACATTAAAACTGCCCAAGTGTTGGAAAGTTAAGTGGTTTCACTTAACCATTCCATATACAGTTACTATACAATTACTCTTTTCACCATACTTTATCTCATTAGGTTTGAGTATGGACTTGTGTTAACTCAATACTTTATTAAGTATGTCTAATCAAGCCCTAAACATTTCATTTCTAATATTTACATCTTTATTCCCAAAATGCCCTTGTGAATCTCATTCACAGCTACATTTTACTCTAATAAGAGATTCCCTGAATAAAGATATATTAGATTTGTGAGATAAACTCCCCATTATAATTCAAAGTGGTGAATCCTTTATTAATCACTCAAATACCTTCAAGTATCTTAGACTATACCCAACCTCCTAGTTATGTATACATCATGGCAAAGTAAAAGCATTAGAGTTAAAGTATACCCTTTAATACTTAAGATAACCTTGGTAATCTCAAGTCAGAAGATACTTGCACCTATTGATATGATGAGATGGCTTCATTAACATAGATTATATATCCATGTAAAGATCTCATTATTGGGTCTCCAATGAACTTGTTTCTTAAATAAACATTGACATGTTAACTCTAAGCATCACCCTACTTAAAACTTATGAGAACTATTATTTGACTAAGTCAAAGAGTATAACATGTGCCAGTCTATCCGCATTAACAATATCCCATCTTGTTAATCCTATGAATAGAGATAGTTTTGGTATTTCACATTTTCATGCAATTAGAATCTCACATCATGAACTCTTTATGATTTCCTCTGCACTATGAAATGATACCAGGGACTTTATTACAAAGTTTAAGATCCATGTCAAACAAATGAATTAATCACAAGCACTTATGTAATAAAGAATGCCTTTTATTATAAATGAATGTTTAAATATACATGAAATATCCCTATTACACATATGCTCTAAGGAATATTACTAACAATCTCCCACTTACACTAGAGCTAATCACTAATGTATTTAATACCCATATTATTTACATTGAGATCAAACTTATTTTGAGTCAGTGCCTTAGTACGAGGATTAATAGTGTTCTGAGCTATAGGGACTCTCTTAGTCTTTACATCCTACTTACTAATTATCTCTCAGATTATATGTAATGCATGAGAACATGCTTGGATTGTTAATGAGATCATGGTTTCTTTGCCTGTGCAATGGCACCATTGTTGTCACAATACAAGGTTACTAGGTTAATAATAGAAAGGACCACTCCTAGTTCAAAAATACACTTCTTGATCTATACTGCTTCCTTGGCCGCATCAAAGGCTACAATGTACTTTTCTTTGGTAGTTAAGTCTATAGTTGTGTCTTGTTTAGAACTCTTCTAGCTAACTGCACCTCCCGTAAATAAAAACTCATAACTTGATTGGGATTTGCAATCATTTTTATCAGGCTAAAAGCTATCGTTAAGATACCTGCTAACTCATAAATCCCCTTTTTCTATACCAAGGATATATCCTTAGTCATTCTCAAGTACTTAAGGATATTCTTGACAGCTACCTAATGTTCTTCTCCATAATTAGAGTAGAATCTGCTCATGAAACTCAGAGAAAATGCTACATCAGGTCGAGTACATAACATAGCCTACATGATAAATCTATAGCTGATGCATATGGGATCTTAATCATGTATTCCCTCTCATCTTGTGTTCATGGACACATAGATTTAGAAAAGATTTTCCCATGAAGCATATGAATGAACCTCTCCTCGAGAGATCCATGGTAAACTTATTTAGCATCTTGTCTATGTATGTAGATTATGAAAGACCTACAAACCTCTTGGATTTATCTCTATAAATCCTTATCCCTAGTATATATGTTGCTTCACCAAGGTCTTTCATAGATAACTTCCTCGATAGCTAAACCTTGATTGATTGAAAGGTTGAGACATCATTTCCTATGAGCAATATGTCATCAACATATAACACTAAGAAAACAACTGCACTCGCATTAACCTTTTTGTAAACATAAGGCTAACCTAGATTTTGTGAGAAACCAAACTCTTTGATTGTCTCATCAAATCGGATGTTTTATCTCCTAGATGCTTGCTTCAATCCATAGATGGATCTTTAAAGCTTGCATACCTTACTATTATCAGTGGATATAAAACCCTTAAGTTGTGCCACATACACCTCCTTTGATAGATTTCCATTAAGGAAAGCTATCTTCACATCCATTTTTCAAATCTCATAGTCATAATGAGTGACAATAGTGAGCAAAATTCTAATGGATTTAAGTATGGCTACCGATAAAAAGGTTTCATCAAAGTTAATTCCCTACCTTTGATGATAAACTTTTGCTACCAACCTTGCTTTATTGGTAACCATTTTACCCTCCATGTTGATCTTTTTCTTGAAGATCCATTTACACCAATGGGTTTATCCCTTCAAGTGCATCAACCAAAGTCTATACTTAGTTGTCATACATGGAATCTGTTTAGAATTGTATGGCTTTTAGCCAAAATTCTGATTCTAAACTCTTCAGAACCTCCTTATAGCTTGTAGGCTCATCTTCTTCTACTAAAGTTACATTAATGTGCTCATCTATGAGAAATTCATATCTCTCAGGCTCAGTATGAACTCTAGTAAAACGTCTAAGAGTTTGTGTTAGAATAAGCTTTACTATTACATCATTATCATATGTAATAGACTCGGGATCATTCGGTTGATTTGCCTCTGTTTGTGTGTCTCGAATTTCATCAAGTTTGATTTTATTTCCAATATCTTTGTTTAAGAGAAACTCTTTCTCTAAAAAGATAGCATGCTTTGAAACAAACACCTGTTATTCCAAAGTGTTGTAAAAATAGTATCTAAGAGACTCTTTTGGATACCCTACAAATAAACACTTGTCAAATTTAGCATAAAGCTTGTCTTACATAATTCTTTTCACATAAGCAGGGCAACCCTATATTTTTAAGTGTGAAAGAATTGGTTTCTTGTTGCATCGTATCTCATATGGTGTAACATTAACCAACTTTAATGAAACTCTATTTAGAATATAAATAGTAGTTTCCAGTGCATAACCCTAAAATCACTTGGTCAGAGTTACAAAGCTCATTATAGATCAAACCATATCTAATAGGGTTTGATTTTTCCTTTTAGATACACCATTATATTGTGGTGTGTATGGAGGAGTTCATTGAGATAATATCCCATTATCACTTAGATAGCTTTGAAATTCTTGACTTAAATATTCTCTATCTCAATCTGATTTAAGTGTTTTAATACTTTTATCAAGTTGTTTCTCAACTTCATTTTTGAATTCTTTGAGCTTTTTAAAGGCTTCATATTTGTACTTCATCAAGTACACATACCCATATTATGATTAATCATAAAAAAAGATAATAAAGTAGAGAACCCTACCTCTTACATGTGTAGTCATTGGGCCACATACTTTTGAATGTATTAGGTCCAAAATACCACTAGCACGTTCACCTTTTTTACTAAAAGGTATCTTTGTCATTTTACCTAATAAACAATATTCACATGTTTCAATTGATTCATAATCAAATGGGCCTAAGTCCCTAGACTTGTGCAACTTAGTCATGTGTTTCTCTTTTATTTGGCTAAGTCAACAATGCCATAAGAAAGATGGTTTCTAGCTATCAGTTTTAAGTTTTTTGGTATTAATGTTGTAGATCTCCTTTTGATTATCAAGAATTTTCATTAATACTTAAAGTAGAAAAATATAAAACTTAATCTTATAAACTAAGTAACCTTTGCTCTTATTAATGGAAATATCAAAATCCTATTCAACAAGACAAGATAAAGAAATAATATTCTTGTTCAAAGAAGAAACATAATAACAATTATTAAGTTCTAATACTAATCCTAAAGGCAAATATAATCAAATCTAAGTAAT